>UCOH01011491.1:0-30618 GCA_900474275.1 Synergus japonicus | reverse complement strand
CCGATATATCTAGTCGGCTTTGCGCCCGACACTCACTTGGAAGTATTCAATTATAAATACTTTGAATGGCTGAGCATTCATTATAAGTGTTCTCGAAAGTTCATTTGTAATTTTCGAGACACGTAGTAAACACAATCTCACTCTTCAAGTCCTCAGAAGTGAGAATATATAATTCGTTGGATGCACAGGGCTCCGCACATCGTGATTGTCCCTGAGACGGTAGATTCGCTGCCCGAGATGTGGCGAACTCTAGCGCTCAGCGGGAGTACTGACGGAATTCGAAATGAACATCCTTCCTTCCTTCTAGTTAGATTCCAATATCCGTAAGTCGTCCTTAATCTCGTCAGTTTACAAAATCGCTCGAAGTACATATAAAAAAAAATAACAATCGAAGACAATTAAATAAAGTTATAGATTTCGAGAGTGCTCCGAAAGTTCGTGGTTTGGCTCTCTTTCTGGTCGCTAATGTTCATAACTATGCGAGTCAAAATAGCTATTGTCTCCGGTGCCAGCTAACTATATCTTTTGACGTTACAGATAAAATCTGCAACGTCACAAATCATACATGCTTTATCATAGATTGAGTCCATAATCCACTTTTAATGTTTCATGCCTTTTTAAAACTCATTCTTTCCATTCACAATGGCCTAGTTTTAGCAAAAAATATTTATTATTGCAAGCGTGAAGTTGGGGAAACTAAATTTGCTCTTGTGGTAACTACCACATGCCCTTAATAACTGTTTTTTTCTAGGCGTGCATGAATTTAAAAAAAATGAACTTCTTAAACAGGTTTAGGTAGATGTAAATAAAACTATATGTTGGAAAGCAATAATGAGGTTTAATGTTTATGTAATCTGCATTTCAATGACACAACTTAGGACTATTTTGAAAAGTTCATTATATACATTTAGTGAATAGAAGAGTGGAATGGCCATTTAACTTTACAAATTGATGCGGTCTTTCCTATTTGGCATACTTCGTGTCAGCAATCTCGAGGAAGCTCTCCGTAATAAGCAGTTAATGCTATTAATTTTCTATCAAGGAAGTTCTGTTCCACTTCAACCGCAGAGCCAATTCCACCTAGCATTGCAAGCTGCAAAATAAAAATTCACGATACATTGATGTGTTTCCGTCACCCATTTTCCTTAACGTCACATAGAATTCGTAAAAATCTATAATATGCATGAAAACCTCTTGGAATCCCTTAAAATTTCTTAATATTCCACAAAATTCCTTAAAGTTCTACTAATTCGTTTAAAATTCCTCAAAATCACTAAAATTCAATGACAAACTTTAAAATCAATTAAATTTCTTGAAAATTTAAATTCCCAAGAACCTATTGAAGTTTCTTAACATTTAACGGCATTTAAAATCTATTAAAATTACTTCAAGTTCTTTAAAATACCTTAAAACTTCTGTAAATCTTTTGAAATCACTTAAAATTCTCTTTTAAAAATAAAAAATATGATATGAAATTATTTTTCATTACATAAGGAACATTAAAATCTCTTAAGGCTGTTTACAGAGCAGTGGACAAAATGTCATGTTTTTGTTTTAGATTTTAAGGCCATGTAAGACGTATCCGATCCCTAACTTATCGACATTTTTTTCTCTGCAACGATACTTCTACATTTATAAGACCAAATAAACATACCTTAGCATATTTTATTTAATTTCAGAAATTTTCAATTTGATATTTCAATAAATGTACAAGCAACGTTGCAGAGAAAAAATGTCGGTAGGGTAGGGATTGGATAAGTCTTACATGGCGTTAAGACCACAAAAAATACACGTTTTTAAGTGCCGTTTGGCAGACAAGTGTAGTCAAAATAGTACATTTCGATACTAGTGTGCGAATGTGATTTTTTTTCTTTTTACTTCCCTGTTGGAAGAAAAAAGATAGAAAGTCTATCTATTTGAAACTTTTTCAATATTCAGGATTGAAATAGAAAGGAAAAATGTATCCAAATGTATCATTCCCTATCCCTAATATTCCCTAAAATTCCCTAAAATCACTTTCTCGCACATATATCGAATCGTATTTTTTGACAAGACGTGTGCGAAGCTTGATTTAGCATACGTTTTTTTTACCCAGCGTGTGCGGAATCGAATTTCGCGCACAGAGTGTCAAAAAGAATATATTAAATTTGTGTAAAATTTGCCCCCCCCCCACCCTCTAGCCCAGTTTTTTGTCAAATGTCCACATTTTGGGGCCCTCTGCACCCGAAAAATATATTTTTACGAATGTGTCTATCTGCACTGAAAAAATTTGGTAGAGATACTGTATTACCTCTAGTGCTTCTGCGTCACCACAATAAAGGGCAATCGCAGCGCCGTTTTAGGTTAGCAGCTGTACTTTTTTGTAGAGTAACTCTCTCCCTCTGCCGAAAGCAGCGCTGTATTCCTTCGACTACTGTCAAGTTGACAGTAGTTAGAGAAGAAGAAGATATTCACTAAGAACTTTAACTCTACAGAGTTCTTAAATTCTCGAGAACTTAAATCCAGGTTATATGACCGAGAATATGACAGAATTTATGAGAATTTAAAAGAATTTATGATTTTTAGAAAAATTGTTATTGTTTACATTATTTACATGATTAAATTTTTGTCATTTATTAGTTAAAGCATATTTAAAAATGTAAAATATGCAAAACAGCAACTTACTAGTTAACTAAAGCCACAAAATTCATTTTATAATAAACGTCACTTTATAGGTTATGTTAGGCGCTAACATAACCTATGCTCTGCATATATTTGTGACAGTTTTTTCATTTAAAACTTGTGTAGAGCTCATTAAGTAGTAATAGAAGTACAAAAAACAGTTTATTACATTTTATCGGTTAATTAATCAATAATGATCTCTCTTGTCATAAAAGTCTCTAAAATTATAAGTTCTCATAAATTCTTAAAGAATTTAAGTCTCGGTTATATTCTCGGTTATATTCTCATTTTTCGTTACCGTTCTCGAAGTAATATAACCGACTAAGAACTCTACTGTCAACTAATCTATCAAAAAGGAGCACTGCTGTCCCTAACTACGCAGCATGCCCAAATGTAATTCGCGCAACTCTTTTCGCATTTTATACAACATTTTATGCTACTGGGGAAAGCATCTGCATGAAATTTTTTTCAGTGCACAAACTAAAATCTACAGTCATGACTGTAGATTGTGCCCATGGGCACAACTTTCAAGGGAATTGACCAATTGGATTGGCATTTGGTATACTCTTTCATTTTGGATAAAAATTCACAAAGTTGGAGCATTTTTCTAATGAATTTTTTTGATAAAAAAAATTGAAAGACAACATTTTGAAAATCCAAAAAAATGAAAGAAAACTTAAATTAGAAGCCAAACAACGCACGATATGAAAAATAGGTAAGAGGCGAAAAATGTTTCTTTTTGAACGCCTTATAGGATTGGCATAACAACTTTTTGAATTTCCTTTAAAAAATCTAAAATTCAATTTTTTTCTAGCCAAATAACGTGAAATGCAGAGAAAATGATAAGTAACAATTATTGGTTTTAAAAAGATCTACAAGTTCTCCTTTGACCATTCTTTTGATAGGATCAGTAGTTTTTCTTTTAATCGCGAAAAATATTGTTAAACAGAGCCGAGAATGTGATGCTTAAAGTCGATAGAACCTTAAGTAAATTAGTTTTCTTTTGCATTCAAAACTGTAATTTAAACAAAACATAGATACAAGCGTCCTATAAGGTGCAAACTGCCCGAAAGGCACAAACGCGCGATATGAATGTGATTTTTTAAAGTAAAAATATATAATCAATACCAATAAAATACATAAATAACTAATAGCTTCTGTAAATAACTCGAGTAATTAATTGAGTTTGGACGATGCTTTTTTTAAATTTTGATACCTTATAACGATATGTCTAAAAAATCATTAAATACAATAATTATTAAATAACAGTTTGGAGTAATATTGGCAATAAGAGTTTCTGTTTATTTTATTACAGATTATATTGTGGTGTCAAAATTTCACCAAAAAAATTGAACTACTTATTGACAGAGAACGCGTCCATCAGGAGTTAAAATTTGCTTATCCCAAACAATATCTGCCTCAATAAAGTGTTTCTCGCAAACCACTTGTCCAGCTTTGCATTAAAAATCGTCCTTGTGGTATAAAATTGCATTTCGCCACTATTAAAAAAATTTTTCAGTACCGAAAAGAAATAGATATGTATAAATTTTGCTGGCTAGATGTTTTTGCTTTATACCCACTAGTGCAATTGGGTATTATGCAGTAACTACCGCTCATTCATATTTGTATTCAAAGTTTATTCATAAAACTTAAAAATTAATAAACACAATGTGCTACAAATACATTTCTATGTAAATGTTATTTAAACATTTTTCAACTAATTGAGTGACAAAGCATAGCACATATTTTTCTGACATATATTATAGAAAGGTCGTGACTGATATAATGCCTGATAATAACATACCTGTACAGTGTCCACATTTCTAGGTAGAAAGTATGCGATGTGATTGGTAATACGCTTTGCAACATTAAACAATTCTGTCCCTCCTTGAGGTAACATAAGGTTATTGAGATCGAAAGTATCATCTTTAGCATAATTGGGTCCTCCCCAAGGTGGACTCAAAAATACAACGTCTGCGAATAATTTTGGTGCCAGTTGGAAGAAATCACCGATGACAAATTCAATTCTGTCCTCTACGCCATAAACTCTAGCGTTATGTCGAGCCATCTCTATTTTCAACGGGTCAATATCTATAGCCAGTACTGTTGAAATAATAATTAAATAGTAATTTTGCATTTTTTCAGATTAAAAAAAAAATTTTATGCGCGCACTTATAATAATTCAGAAAAATCTTATGTTAAAATATCTATATCATCAATAATTTCATTTTAGTTTAAGAAAAATTCTATTATAAGAGTTGCTACCATAAACTGGAAGTCTTGAAGTAACTGTGTAATTTTAAGATGTAAAATAAATTCAAAAATATTTTTTAAAAATACGAAAGATTACAATAGATTTCAAAAGATTTCATTGTTTGGAGTTTTTTTTTAAATCTTTTAAAATTCTTGATTATTATTTTTAATTCCTTGAAATTCTTAAGGGCATGTGTTACTTACCATATGAGCTAATTTAGATAACCCCGTTTTTTTCCCACAATTTTTACTTTTTCATAAAAATAACAGTGGACATCTGTCCGTATTTGGAAAATTTATAAGTTTTAGATAGAAAAAAATAGAGAGAAGAAATGAATAAGGGGCGCTTGATAATCAGTTGTTCGAAAACTCACTTTTATAGTCCCAAAATGGAAGAAATTAAATATTGACAGCTGCGACGTGGCACCCTGTGCGCGCAGCACGTGTTGGCTTCCTGCTAGACAAATTCTCCCATTGGTCAATTTAATTCGATTTTGAATCGCGCACCAGATTACAGTCAATTGCAAAATATCTCTAGCAGGAATCAATACTTAGTTTCTTCCATCATGGAAGTCAAAATGTTTGGAGAGTACAAAAGTGAGTATTCGACAAACTTATCATTAAGCGCCCCTTATTCATTTCTTCTCTCAATTTTTTTCTATCTAAAACCTATAAATTTTCCCTCTTTTACTTTTGGCTGGAAAAATTCAAGTCCACATGAAAAGTTAACAGAATTAGACAGACGCGCAACAAGCATCTCAAAACAGTGGGTGTCGGGAGCCACCCTGCACATTAAAAATCAATTAAAAAAAAAAGAAAAAGAACAGATTAAGGCCATGTAAGACTTACCCGATTCCTACCTTACCGACATTTATTTGTCTGCAACGCTATGTCTACATTTATTGAGATATCAAATTGAAAATTTCTGAAATTGAAGCTAAAGCACTAAGGTACGTTTATCTGGTCTTAAATTTTTGTAAACATAAAGAAATAATTTTTCAACAATTTTTGTTTACAAATGTAAATATTTAAGACCAGATAAACGTACCTTAGTGCTTTAGCTTCAATTTCAGAAATTTTCAATTTGATATCTCAATAAATGTAGACATAGCGTTGCAGACAAATAAATGTCGGTAAGGTAGGAATCGGGTAAGTCTTACATGGTCTTAAAACCCCTCAAAAAGTGCGTTTATTGTGGAATTGTATTATCCTTCTAATAATTTCGACATCCATGCATATTGCAAGTAGGTATACTCGAATTACTGCCTGGGTGTCTTAACCCAGTTATTGTTGCGCCCCTGGGATCTGAGATTTTCTACATGAGAAATTTTCAAATTCCATTAGCCTTAAAACTCTTAAAATCCTTTCCGATTACTTGATTTTTGAAATCTCTTGAAAATCCTGACATTTGTTGATATTCTTTTAAAATCCTTTGAAATTTTTTTAGATCAATAAAAATCACTTTAAATACTTAAAAATATTTTTAAACTTCTTGAAAATCTTGAAACTCATCTGAATATTTTTGACATTACTTTAAAATCCTTAAAATCAGTTGGCAGCTTTGATTTCGATTCTTAAATGCAGGCAGAGAATACAAATCCAACGAATAGGTAAAGATAGAATGTGACTTTAGACTTCGAAACTGCTGTTTTGCTGTTATTTTTTAAATTTACAACTACTATTACGCATATTAGCAGCCATCTATAAATTACTTAAAGATTTGATGGTGGAAAAGGAAAATAAATGTTCCAATAAATGTTCTGCTACATGGGGGGCAAGGAGTGAATCGATTCTTTACGCAAATCTTTGACAAATCATCACGATACTTTTATAGAGATTTCAGGTAATTTAAAAATTAAAAATTCTTCAGATTTCATGGGTTTTTATGGTTTTTCGAGGACTTTCCAGATTTCAAAGAATTTTACGGGATTTAAAAAATTTTTTAATTTTTAAAGAAAATATTAAAAGATGATTCACTTTTCAAGATTTTAAGGTATTTAGACATTTAAGACTGATGCAGGAAGGTCGCAAAATTTGTAGAGATACACTAATTTGCATCTCAGAAAATTGTACACTTTTTGAATAAAAAAAAGGACATTTTTATAGTGTTTTTGAGTCCTAAAGAGAAATTAGGGTTTAACTTAAGGTACTTGATCCGTCATTTTTTAATTAAAAGAAAATATCGGGGAAAAATCGATAATCATACCTTGTTTACATCTCGACGTCGATGTCAATGTGTGTATAAGAGACGAGCACGAGATACAATAAAACACTAGTTTTCACGGAAATAACACTTAGATTCCAACACCCTGAACAATTTCATGAAACGTCAACATTTCAATATTTTTGTGATAGGAATTTCAGGTTATGTTGACGTTGAGATGTAAACAACGTATGATTATAGAATTTTCAATTTGCACTAATATTTTCTTTTAATTCAAAAATGACGGATCAAGTCCCCTACGTTCAACCCTAATTTCTCTTTAAAACTCGAAAAATAATTTTCTTTCTTTTATTTTGAAACGTAGCTGTATTTTTAATCACATTTTCCGCAGTAAGTAGCTACATTTTCTTAAATGAGATAGGGATGGAAATATTTGAGAAAATCATTTAACATAGGGTGAAAGGAGGAGGGGGGATACAAACGATATTGTTGCGACTTGTCACACGGGAGATATAGGAGGGACAAAGTAGAAAAGAGGAGAAAAAGTGTTACGTAATTTATGGATATCCTCTTAAATTTATATAAATAATTACCCACCTCGTTCACAAGTAAATGCAAATTGAATGGCATTTCCTCCAGCGCCACAAAATGCATCCACAATCATATCACATTTACATCTTTCTGCAATGTGTTGTGCTATTTTTTCAGGTGTCACGGAAAACCAGCTTTCTGTGAATATAAGTAGTGGATTGATATCGATTATCACAATAAAATTACTATTATGGCCAACTTATAAATGGTAATAGTGATGCCGTCCAAGATTCTTACCAAGACTTAAGAAAAATCAAGACAAGAACTTGATATTTCTTAACCAAATCTTGTATTGAAATGTCTTGAAAACGTATTGCTTGAAAAATATTGAAAATCAACATCTTGTCTTAAACATTAAATTGCTTATTAATAATATTTTATTCAAAGTTATATTATTTATTATATTTGTTATAAACGAATTTTATCAATAAATTGGTAAATTATCGGTAAAAAATTATTCTCTTTCCTAAAATTGTTTCGTATTATTGTAGAAATGAATGATATTTAATATTTAAATACAAAAATAATTAAAAAGTTTTTTCAAATTATAATTTTATTCGATGTATTGAAGAAATTGAAATTTAAAAAATTTTTTTGGATTTTCAGCAATCTTGTTAATCGGGAGTTTTTGAAGTCGCTGATTACGAATCCGGAGCCCGATTAATGGATTTTCATGAAACTTAACAGCTTGGGATTTTTGGGTTCTCGGATAACGAATTTGAAGTCATATTTGTAATCAGCGACTACAAAAACACTCGATTGGTAAATTTTATGAAAATTCAACACCATTTTCAAAATTAGTCTGCCCAGGGGTATGCCACGACATATAAAAATTCTGTGCCTGTAGCGATTAGGGCAAAACAGTGGCGCTGCGATCGTCACTCTATACATTTGAATTTCAATCATAGAAAAACACACTAATTGTTTACAATTCGGTATTATATAATAACTTCCGCCCATTTTTATTCACTCTTCATTTAAATAAATAAATAAATAATATGAAAATTCCTCTCGCTATTTCAAATGTCAGATGTGTTAGGCAGGCCAGACCGGTAGAGGCGCGCCAATCGTCACTCTATCGCTGTGGATGCTGTGGACAAAGCATGGTACAAGTTTTGCTCATTATACAATGAGTCATGGCATATCCCTGGTCTGCCAAATTAGATCCGCCATTTTTAAGTTTGGAAATCTGTCTTGAGATTCGTTATCGGTCATCCTAAAAACTCCCAGAAGCCAAGTTTCGTGAAAATTCCATTAATTTTTTGAAATCTCGTCCACTATATTGGATCTGCTATTTTTAATTTTGAAAATTGGGCTCCAGATTTGTACTCAGCGACCTCAAAAACCTATGAGTAACAAGTTTTATAAAAATCCAACAACTGTTTTAAAAATTCGTCCGCCATATTGGATCGGTCATTTGGCATTTTGTAAATCTGTCTTCAGATTCATAATCAGCGACCTCGAAAACCCCCCCGAGGTGCCTATAACCGTAAAATTTAATTGATATTAAAAAAAAGAGCTTTCATGTACATATTTTTCCTTGTTCTTAACCAGGCAATAAGACGGCGCGGGATGGACATCTGGTGAAGAAAATCAGGGCAACAAGACAAGATCAAGAAAAGAACTTTATTTTTAAGATCTTGATATTTTCTTGAAATTTCTTTGACTTGAACGGCATCTCTAAATGGTAATGTGAATATTCTTACCACGATCCAATTTTATTCCCTGGTCAAATTTGCTAAATAATCGGTATCTTTTCACCCAGTATTTCATTATTGTTTTATCGCCATCAACTTCTGCTGGGAGATTAATATTTCTCTTGTTTTGCTTTCTTTTCTTTTTTCTCTGAGTTTTCTTCACACTCTCGTCATCTGATAATTTTAAACCTAAAACCTCCTCCTGATTCATTTTGTTGTCCACGCTCATTTGTATTCTGTCAACTTCACTTATTTCTTCGGTTTGAGAAACGTATTTCTCATGATTAGGATGACTATTACTATCAATTTTTATATGGACGTCACTACACAAACCGGTGTCTAAAAAATCTGCGTTCAAACATTTTTCAACACCCAATGCTATATTCTCATGAGATTCATCACAACCAACTTTCGATTCCAAAGCACTTGTAATAGACTTATTAGAGACAAAACGTTTTGTATTCAATTTAGTTTTGAGTGTTGAATTGCATTCTTCATCAGAACTAGATGTAAATTCAGTTTTTGTCAAAGAATCTTTCTCCGCGGACTGAATTTCTATATCAGCCGAACGATTTGTACAGGATTGGGATAAAAATAGATTTACCTGAAAGACAAATTCTTTTAGCATTAGATGTCTAATGTCTTATTTCAGAATATCTGAATCTTCTTACCTTATCGTGTGTATTTACAACTTCATCACCGTTTTCATTAAAATATATGTGCTTGTTAACAGGTTTTGGACGACTAAATTTCATTTTTAACTGCCTATTTTGTAGTCTGATGTTTCTCTTCCTGTACACAACTTCTCCCTGCAGTTTTTTCTCTGGGTAATATTCATTAAAAGTATATCCCATTAGTAAAAATGCCTTCTTCACGTTATCTAAGCCTTCTCCAATATCATCAGCGCCGTGACTGAAAAGACGTATTAATATATATGTGTAAAATAATATTTCTCTAACAAGGGCTCGAAACCGGTCATTATTATTTTTAATAAAACTAATATAGATAAATAAAACAGATAAATTATAAAATAAATCACTTTACTTTGAAAAACTTGTACACTTACAATTAAGCTATTTTACACTTAATTTTCATCCATTTAGTCAATGGAAATTCAAGGTGAATTCAAATAAATTCAGAATAATTCAAAATATAATACTCAAAATTTCGATTTGCTTCATAATTGTACCAAATATAGGCAATATATTGTATCTTGAAAGCAATATTTGTAAGCGAGATAGAACACTTTGCACGCTTTTTCCAAGTAGCAGTACATACTTCGTTTATTGTACTGATATGAAACTAGTGTCACATTTATAAATAATGTAATAAAGACTCTGGCAAAGTTTAGAAGACTTTCTCTATCCATTCTAATAATCCGTGAGAAATGAGGAATTCTATGAATATTATTCAATACGTAAATTGTTGTTTTGATATAGATTGTGCTTCTTAAGGCCATGTATTATGTTATCCGAGCCCTACCTTACCGACGAAGTACTTAATTTTCTCTTTGTCGAGCTTCCGCGCTTGTCCACATTCAGCGCAATCCTTGTCAATAATGTGTTCTAACCTTAGAAACCTGCGATAAATTCTTGCACACATAATTTATAATTTGTGCGAATTTTTTTTTTAAAATTATACATATTTGGAACCAGACAAACGTTCCTAAGTGATTCTACTTGTTTTTTTTACAAATAGTGAGTGTGATCTTTTGCTTCTTTTGATCGTAAGGCTGTAGAGAAAAATGCTCTCAGTTTTCATTTTTCTGAATTAAACTTTTTTTTCAAATTTCTCACGAAACGAAGCAGACAGACGTAATTTATCATCTTCTGTTTCATGTCCCGAAGTTTGAAGATGATATATTGTTTTTAAAGAAAAGTTATGTTACAGGAATTAAATTTTGGTTTGGACGAAAATAAAAATGTCAATAAAGCAGGGATGGTAAAGTAATACATGGCCTTAATAACAGTTTCTTGCCCGACAACCTAAACGGAAAAAATTTGTTCCGGAAGAATTACCGAATTAGTTCAGAGATTGAGGATATGAAAATAAATCAGTAAAAATTACGGGTCTACTTATTTTAAATATCACAGAACTTTTGTAAAGAGAATTACAGATAAATTTCAGGAGAATTAAAAATAATTCTGGAAGAGTTCCTGGATAGTGCATTAACTTCATGAATAGGAATCGAATGAAAATGTCAAGTGGAGTTCGGTAAGAATCCAGTAGGGCGACTATAGAAATTACGGAGGTGTTCGGAAAAATTTCAAGGACGCCGCGCTATTTCAAACAGTAAAAAAAATATTCCTATTTTTCTGCTTAAAATTATTATCAATCTGCATTATATATTCTATTGACACACAAATATTTATATTTATACTTAATTTATTTTACACATAGAGCCGGTTTACACAGTGTTCATTTGTTGAGCACTTTCCTTCCTCATTATGATGAAGTTGCAAATGCATTTCCTTCCTCGTAGAGGAAGCATTAGCGTATTCTTTAAAAATTAAAAAATATATTTAATTCTTTTTAATTGAAATAAGGAATCTTTTAATGTAATCATTCATCATTTTCAATATAGGCTATGTATTAATATTGGATTATTTGTTTTTTTTTTCGACGCAAGAAACAACCTTTTACTTTCTTACATTAGCCATGTATTTTATTTACTTCGAGACATATTATATGAAAATTTAAATTTTCAAAATAACAAATAATCAAAATTTCCTTAATATTCAATTAAATTTTATCACTTTATCCACAACTGGGTTTAAGTAATAGTGGCGACAATAAACGGCGGCGGCATTCATACATACACATCCATAAATAAATCCGAACAATTAATTAGAATGTTGTATTAGACATTTATCAACTGAGGAAATTATAATTAAACTATTTTTAAAAATACTGAAAAATGTCACGACTACAAAGCTTCCTCTATGAGGAAGCAAAAAGAATTTTTTTTTTTATAATATTTAAAAAAATCGTTAATGTTTCATCTATGCAGAGACAAATGCATATGCAACTTCCTAATAAAGAGGAAGCCAAGTGCTCAACAAATGAAAAAATATAAAAATATAGAGTTAAATAAAATACACGATATCGAATTCGCAGCTAGTTTTACTTTCAACCCCTGGGGTTAAAACTGCTACTTTCGCTCCACTGTGAAGGCATTGAAAGTCGAATTTTCAATTTAAATGTTAAGAAAAAAAAATAATATTAATAATAATAATAATAAGCGAACTGAACATAGGAGTTTTAATGTGGAAAGATAAAAAGACAAAATTGATACTTTATTATTATTATTAGTACCTGCGCTTCAGTGTAACCGGTTTATCCTCACTTTGCTTGGATTTAATTTCACTCATAGGGGATGTTTTGTTTATATTAATTTTGTCATCATCACCAAAAACATCAAAATAAGTTTCATTGCCCTGATTTTCTGACATTCCATTGTGGCCAATATGTTCCAGTGAACTTATTTTGATTTCATCATTATCAGGTTCAAACTGTTGGGAACCCATCGTCAAATTCTGCATAAGTACACCTACAGATTCCATAATCATTTTCTTTTTCTTAAAATTTTCTTTCTTAACGTTACATACACCTACAAATTCGTTTTGAATAACATTAACATTTTCGTGCCCGTAACTTTGAACCTTTTCAGACGCTTGACAATTCTCATTTGCACTACTTTCCACATTCCTCGATAAAATATTGATACTTTCTTCATGCAACTCTTTAGACTCAATGTTGATCTCTTGTTCTTTTTTCAACTTATATTTCATTTGAAATTGCTCATAATGCTTCTTATACTGTTCATGAAAGTTTTCTTTCCATAATTCTTGCCAATGTTTATCATTATCTTCGGGTGTATACTCATTGTCAGGTTCTGAATTACTTCCGGTTACATTACTTTCATTAGAGCTAGTCATTGAGCTGACAAGACTAGAAGACTGGATTGAATTGGAATCACAACTCGAACTAGTCAGTGTCATCTTAGTAACATTTGTCATGGAATCCGAAGTTGCGTTAGTTCTAGTAACTGATCCACTAGCTGAGTCACACCTTGTAAGAAGTTTCTCATCTTCAGCGTTGGAAGGTTGATTGTAACTTTCTTCTGCACTGAATGGACTTAGAGGATTCCAGCCTTCATCAGCTTCCGGTGAAAGTTGATTCCCTATTCTTTTTCTATTATCTTCAGCCTCTTTATCATTGACATAATCTTTATTCGCATTTTGAAAAGAAAAAATTATATCGCTTGTTGACTCCTGCTTCTGTAACTCGTAAATGTTCATTTCACTTTTTCCAAAAATTCCTTCAAAATTCGAACGACCGATTGTGCAATTTCTATGTGCTTCACTGGGAAAGCAGGTATTTTGTTCGGAAAATCTCTCGGAGACTTTTTCAATCACTTCCACGGATTCTGCACCTTTTTCTAAGGCGCAAGAATTGTCTGGTAAGTAACCAGGATTTATATAATCTGCATACTTGTCAATCCATGATGCCCATAATATACATTCTCCATATTTGGACCAATGCCTTTCCCATGCTAAATCAATTTTACTCTTCTTAGACAAGCCGTATTTTTCTACACATTCCCACTCTTCCGTGTCCGTGTTTTTAAAATTAAATTTGTAATCTGAAGTACATTTCTGTTTTTGAGAGTCTTCCCTGCTTTTGTATGATTCTGTATTCATGACAATTAATTCTTCACGATCTGTACAGTACAAAGGATTGTAAGACGTGTCTGTGCACTTATTCGTCAAATTTTTTTCAGTATCTATTGAATCTAGGTTCAAATCCAAGTCTATGATTTCTGTATTCGTAACAGAAATATCCTTGTCTTCAGTCTCCAAAATAAGTTCATCATTAGCTCCTAAGGATTTACCGTAAGATGCAAAAAGATTTTGAATACTTTTGACTTCTTGTTGATCGTGATACTCAGACAAGTCTGCACCAGAATCTGATTGGTGCAGACCAAGCTTCTGGGTCAGAGATTGTGCGGATGGACGATGTACTGTGTCGCGAACAGAATCATGTTCGTCTGTAGAATAATTGTTATCTGTATGAGATGCACTACAATAACAGCTTACTGGTTCCTCCTAGTAAAGAGCAAAATAATTCAATTGAAATGATGCACTGAGAAAATAATGCTCGGGAATCGATAAATTTGTCATCTTTTTCAAATGATAAAGGTGAATCGTATGACAAATTTTCTACATTTAAATAATAGGATAATAAGAGTGGGTCATTTCCAGCTTATCAATATTTTTCTCAGGATATGGACAATAATTAGGAAAGTCAATTTATTAAAACCACAGTCGTATACACAGGTCCGGGGACTCTCATGGTGGCGGATGTTCCCTAACGTAAGCCAAAATGTTTCGCGAACCTGCCACTTTACTACATGGCGCACTAGTAGAATACTTGTGAACCATGCCGTTTGATGTACAAGTAGCAATTTTTGGAATTAACCAGAAGCTTCAATAAGGGAACTTCCCCCACCACTAGAGCCGCCGGACCTGTGTATACGACCGTGGTTAAAACTGAAAATATTTTTTTATTCGATACTTGCAAATTTTGTCTGATGTTTTGAAACATTTTAAAATCTAAAATAGTACATTCCGATACTATTGGGGGAATGTTATTTTAGTCTTGTGTAAATTAATGAAAAGGGCACACAAGCTTGAAATCACATTTCCGTATATGTATCGAACCATATTTTTTGACACAATCTGCGTGCGAAAGCTTGATTTTGCATACGCTTTTTTGACTCAGCGTAAAAAGTAGCAAAACAAATTTTAATCTCGTGAAATTCCTTAGAATTACTTAAAATTACATATTTTGATAATTTTAGACAATTCTTAATGCGGGTTCGATTTCTCCAAAACTAACTTAAAATTATGCAATACTTTTTAAAATCCTTCTGAACATTTTCTAAAATTTTAAAACTAATCAAATCCCTAGGAATCTTATAAAACCGCCTGAAATTTCTGTGAAATTGCTTGAAAATCGTTACATTATTTTCCACTCTTTTAAAATCTATTGAAATCTTATCTTTTAAAATTACTAAAAATCTTTTTAACCCCTTTAGGGTTCTTTTCTATATTCATGGTCAATGCTAATTCATTATCCAAAATGGCTGCCTATAATTCGATACTTTTCAAGTTCGATTCGAGATTTTCATGCCATGCTTTTTTTTACTATAGGATTTTGGTCAAACACAGATGGTGACGCGTCATATATCGATAATCGCGGATGACGCGGGAAATTTTAAATCTGTATATTGTATAATACTCGAATATCTTACAGGAACATATCACGTGGAAAGAGCAGCGCGTGTGTCGTACAAAGATCGTCTCAATTTGTGAAATTCCGGTATAGGAATCGCTAGTCCGAGTACAGGACAAAATACACGCTCGCCAATGTGTCGAAACGTTTCGGCGTTTCACGACTAGAGTTCTTAAATTCTGGAGAACTTAAATCCAGGTTATATGACCTATAATATGACAGAATTTATGAGAATTTAAAAGAATTTAAGAATTTATGACTTTTAGAACAATTAACAATTGTTATTGTTTACATTATTTACATGATTAAATTTTAGTCATTTATTAGCTAAGGCATATTTAGGAATGTAAAATATGCAAAACAACAGATTACTAGTTAACTAAAGCCACAAAATTCATCTTATAATAAACGTTACTTTATAGATTATGTTAGATACTAACATAACATTTGTTACAGTTTTTTCATTTACAACTTGTGTAAAACTCATTAAGAAGTAATAGAAGTACAAAAAACAGTTTCTTACACTTTATCGGTTAATTATCGATTAAAAATCTCTAAAATCATAAGTTCTCATAAATTCTTAGAGAATTTAAGTCTCGGTTATATTCTTGGTTATATTCTTATTCTCGTTACCGTTCTCGAAGTAATATAACCGACTAAGAACTCTATTCACGACACCCTGTACACACGAAGCATTTTCCGCATTCGGAAAATGTAAGAAAAACTTATCCAATGGCGGTAACTTTGAAATTACGAATAAAAACTGAAATAAATGATAATGTTAATATGAATAAATTGTTATTAAAAATAGGTTTCTAGATTATGTAGAAAATATAGAAGAAAATTAGATTGCAATATTAATTATTTATAATTTATTTATCTCTATAAAGTATAATTCAAAGCATCTTCGCGTATTGTGTTTATGGTTCGTTATGTTTGTTGTGTTTAGACGCATTATTGACGATTTTACGTGAAAAATATTTTGGTGAGAAATAAATAATTGTTATTATAAGGTAGTATGAAATATTAAACCAATTGAGTATATTGTACGTTATCTACACAGTTCAGTTGAAACATATCCTCAAATGCTTGATTTGACTGCATGTTATATCAGAGGTATGCATCAGCCCGTATTTCACGATTCTAACTTAACCCCGTTAGTGTCGCAAGTTGCATTCTTCAGTTAGTTCGACGAATTCTCACACAGGGCGCTGACTATACCATCACTCCCTGAAAATGCTGAAAATGCATGTTGATATGTAGAGAAATGAAAAAATATGATTATTCAATACTAGATATTAATGAAATATATCAGACATTGAAAACTAACATTAGTTGAATATTTCCAATTAAATTTTTTCTTTTTTTTCACATTAAGGTAGTTGTGGCGAAATCGCACCTTTCTTACAAATTGTCTAAAATTTTCAAAATATGTAGGAAATATTGTTATCTAATCATGTTCCAATTTTTAACTTAATTGTGTGTTTCTAAAGGCAAATATTTTTAATTATGTTCAGTACTTTTTGCATGGATCTCCTATAGCTAACATGGGCAATTTTTTCAGAGAATGAAATTGTGGTGTTGTCAATATCGTTGCTATACGAAATGTGACTGCGAATGTGTGTATCCGTATATAGGACGCTTCTATGTGATTATACAATCCCAATCAAAATTTTTGACCAATGATTAGGAGAGAACATGCGATATCTTACATCTATCTCAGCATAAACTTTTGAGTGTTTTTTTCGCGAGACAACTACCTTAATTTAGTATGAAAACTATTTTGAAATATTCAACGGTTCCCTCGTCTACGATTAAAAACTATAACATTAATATGTGTATTTAAATGATTTAAATATTGACATTTTTCGCTTTTCTTTATTGCATTGAATAATAATAATAAAAAATATTCAATTTTCTATATATCTCTGTGCATTTTTATTCATTTCTGTTTTGGCAATATTTACTGTTGGTTGTTTGACATCTCTGATATTTTATTGCTTATAATATTAATAATTAAAAAATATAAAATCAGCTGGTTATGAATTTACAATTTTTAAATAATAAATACAATTAAATAAAAATAGTACATCAAAAATCGTACAAAGAATATAATGATTATGTTATGGTTATTTAAGGGAAAAATAAACTTACAAATATTTTGTTATAGCAGAAAAATATGTATATTTTACAATTAGGTTTTTTGGAGGTTGTGTGCTAAAGACGATCTTGCTAATGAAAAAAGAAGAAAACAGGCACCAGAAAAAACTCGCAAAACTTGCAAGAACATAACTGCAAAATATATATATATATATATAACAGTATATATATACCCAGAAAAATATTGGGGGGGGGGGTTGTAAAATATCCATGGACATACATATATACAATGTCAAAAGTTTCGGGGGAGGGGGGTTTGAACCCCCTAAACCCCCTGCGTCAGCTCCTGATTGTAAAATATATACATTTTTCTGCTGTAACAAAATATTTGTAAGTTTATTTTTCCCTTAAATAACCATAACATAATCATTATATTCTTTGTACGATTTTTGATATACTATTTTTATTTAATTGTATTTATTATTTAAAAATTGTAAATTCATAACCAGCTGATTTTATATTTTTTAATTATTAATATTATAAGCAATAAAATACCAGAGATGTCAAACAACCAACAGTAAATATTGCCAAAACAGAAATGAATAAAAATGCACAGAGATATATAGAAAATTGAATATTTATTATTATTATTATTATTATTATTATTATTATTATTATTCAATGCAATAAAGAAAAGCAAAAAATGTCAATATTTAAATCATTTAAATACACATATTAATGTTATAGTTTTTAATCGTAGACGAGGGAACGGTTGAATATTTCAAAATAGTTTTCATACTAAATTAATGTGAAAAAAAAGAAAAAATTTAATTGGAAATATTCAACTAATGTTAGTTTTCAATGTCTGATATATTTCATTAATTTCTAGTATTGAATAATCATATGTTTTGCATTTTTATATTCAATTCTCTACATATCAACATGCATTTTCAGCATTTTCAGGGAGTGATGGTACAGTCAGCGCCCTGTGTAAGAATTTGTCGAACTAAGTGAAGAATGCAACTTGCGACACTAACGGGACGCCATTTTCTTTTCTAATGCATACCCCTGGTTATATTCACGAAGTAGTATAAGGAGACATATCCCCGTAAATTGAAAATGGCTCCATTTTTGGGGGTGACAATTGTAGGCTTTTCACTCGCCCGCCGACGCGAGCGCTTGGTGTGGAAAATGTAGGAACTACGATATTACGTGATCTAAACATTTTCTGTTTGTGAAAACGTAACCTAAAAGTGGATGATCTGACTACGTGTCATTTTATAGAGTATAGTTCAAGTAGAGTACAGTAGACTTTTTATTTTTTTCAAAAAGCAAACGGTAAAAAAATTACGGGAAAAAAGCTAATTTGAAATAAATTTCAATAATTAATCATCACAATTTTAAGAATTTTTTTCAACTTCCACATGACCGGCGGCACACCTCTCTAAAATATATTTTTAGTATATTAATATACGTAAGATTGCTTAAAAATTTTTTCGCGGGTTGAAATACTGCAGTAAACCTTAAAATAGTATATTTTCTTGGGGAAAATCGATTTCAAGTGTAGCATTTCTTATCAATTGTGGTCGAAACTATGCATCATCACCAAAATGAAAAATTGTAGAGAAATGCCCATATATACTTTTTGCAATAAGTGCTGAAAACCAAGAAATGGTGTAGAGTGCTGCATACGCACACTAATCACCGTTTCTTGGTGAAGCACGAGTTTCACACATTATATTTTATCTTGAGTGCATAGAAAAGTCAATTTGAGACATTCAGTCCTGCCTCAACGAAGGAGGCGAGCAGCAGACCACGATCACGGCCGAGAGTCGTGATCGTCTACTAAAACTCAACTCAGATACGATTGAACATTTTTAATCTTTTCTCGGGAACCTATGAAGATTTTTTCAGTTTTTTACATTCTCATCAGAGAGAATGTATTAGATTTGTGTAAAATTTGACCCCCCCAGTTTTCATCAAATATCCACGTTTTGGGACCCCCTGAACCCGAAAAACATGTTTTTACGAATGTGTCTGTCTGTCTGTCTGTAGATTTTAGTTTGTTAGCACGATAACTTTCGAAAGAATTGACCGATTGGATTGTCCTTTGGTATACTCTTTTAGTGTCCTAAAATGAAGGTCAAGTTCGTTGGCCAGCCATTTTGGATAAAAATTCAAAAAGTTGGAGCATTTTTAAAATTTTTTAAACCACTTTTTTTTTAAATTTAAAAATTCTAATGACGGATGTTCGTAGTACTCAAAAAGACGAACAATTTTTCTGAATTACTTTTTTCGATAAAAAAAAAATTGAAAGACTTATAACATTTCGAAAATCCAAAAAAAATGAAATAAAACTTGAATTAGAAGCCAAACAACGCACGATATGAAAAAAAGTCTAAAGATGAAAAAGGTTTCTTTTTGAACACTCTATAGGATAGGCATAATAACTTTATGAATTTCCTTAAAAAATCTAAAATTCAAATTTTGAGCCAAATAACGTGAAATACAGAGAAAATGATAAGAAACGTAATTATAGGCCTTAAAAAGATCTACAAATTCCCCTTGAACCATTTTTCAACAGGATGAGTAGTTTTCGTTCATGAAAAATATTGTTAAACAAAGCCGAGCGCGAAGCGCGCAAGCGACCCGAAGCGGGCAGATTTTTTTTGCTTAATTTAAAGATAAGATTGTAGGCTCTATGTCATGTAATTTTTTGTTTTGCAACAATTTTCCTAGGTCATGCTAAAAGTTGAAGTCGAGGTTTAAAATTTGAGAAAATTTGGAATTTTTTTAAAAACTTTTCACCTGCTGTATTATCGTCAAAAGGTGAAAAATATATCTGTAAGCACCACTAGACGTGCAATTTCATAAGTTATCCAATTGTTGTTCAAAAAATTCCCTATCACTTTTTTCCACCAAGTTACAGTACAACCTATTTAAGAGTCCGCTCGTGGACGGTTAGGGATAATAATTCCGAGAAATAGGGGGCCCCCACTACTGGGCGTCGAGCTTGGAAATTCTGCGTCTGTGCGAAATTTGCATGTGAGTTTGCAGGAGTATATGAGTCTGTAATGGGGAAGTTTCCGAGCTCATCAAGGCCATTGGAGCTCTTAGACAGGTTATACTGTATAGTGATTCAATGTCAACAGTGATTTTTAACCCGATTTGTTTATCGTGTGTCATTTTAGTAAATGTCTACAACTTTATATTTTCGGGTGGTGGGTGTCTTTATCACTAAAAAGGAAGTATCTGTTTAATTTTTGTTGCTCTTAAAAGAAAAGTGTTCAAAAGTGTACAGGAATTTTACCAGATTTTTGTATTGATAATATAATTGAATGTTTTAACATGGCTTAGTTCTGAAATGACCAACGATAAACAAATAAGGTGCCAAGAAAGGATAAACTCATCGGGTGAATTATAGTGCTTGCGCCAACCGTGCTGAAAATTGCCCACGGTAGTGTACATATTATTTTTTGAAAATTGGATAAGTTTTTTTAAATTCATATCATGTAACTGTTATTCCTATAATATAAAAATTTAAGTGAAATCGTAATTATATATTTTATGAAAGAAAAAATAAAAATCATAAATTATAACATCTAAAAATATAAGTAATGCACATTTAATTGAATTCTTAAAAGATCTACTTTTGAACGAAAGCTGTTGACTCAGTAGAATAATTATTGATTTCCGAGCATTTTTTCTGAGTGTGGCAAGGTTGTCAGTAAAATATTCAGTGAGACATTCTTAGGAACTGCAAATTTCTTATACAAAATCTTTATAACATTATTTTTAAAACTTACGTCTTGTTTTTCAACATGACAAGATTGCGCTTTCGGAGGGATTCTCTCCTGCACATCTAAAATTTCACCAACACAGTCTCCTTCGAAATCTTCACCTTCACTTACATCTTCTGTATTCAGAACTGTATAAATCTCAGGATTTCTGCAACAGAAAACACAGACATTTAAAATTATTTAATATTATTATTATTATTATTATTATTATTATTATTATTATTACATTCTCATCAGAGAGAATATATTAGATTTGTGTAAAATTTGACCCTCCCAGTTTTCATCAAATGTCCACGTTTTGGGACCCCCTGAACCCGAAAAACATGTTTTTACGAATGTGTCTGTCTGTCTGTCTGTAGATTTTAGTTTGTTAGCACGATAACTTTCCAAAGAATTGGCCGATTGGATTGTCCTTTGGTATACTCATTTAGTGTCCCAAAATGAAGGTCAAGTTCGTTGGCCAGCCATTTTGGATAAAAATTTTTAAAACTGGAGCATTTTGAAAATTTTTGAAACCACTTTTTTTTTTAATTTAAAAATTCTAATGACGAATGTTCGTAGTACTCAAAAAGACGAACAATTTTTCTTAATAATTTTTTTGGATAAAAAAAATTGAAAGACTTATAACATTTCGAAAATCGAAAAAATGAAATAAAACTTGAATTAGAAGTCAAACAACGCACGATAGGAAAAAAAGTCTAAAGATGAAAAATGTTTCTTTTTGAACACTCTATAGGATAGGCATAATAACTTTATGAATTTCCTTTAAAAATATAAAATTCAAATTTTGAGCCAAATAACGCGAGATACAGAGAAAATGATAAGCAACATAATTATTGGCTTTAAAAAGATCTATAAGTTCCCCTTGAACCATTTTTCAACAAGATGAATAGTTTTCGTTTTAATCATGAAAAATATTGTTAAACAAAGCCGAGCGCGAAGCGCGAGGATTAAATAAAATATCGAGCGCGAGTGCCCTGATGAGAATGTGCTCCTTAAGGTCGATAGAACCTTACGTAAATTAGTTTTCGTTCGCATTCCATTTCATTTTGTAGTAATTTAAATTTAAAAAATAGGTGCCAGCGCGCGAAGCGCGCAAGCGCCCGAAGGGCGCAAGCTTCGCGAAGCACGCAAGCGTCCAGAAGGGCGCAAGCGTCGCGAAGCGCGCAACACGAAGCGCGAAGCGTGACGTGTGTGTGAGAATGTGCCCGCGTAAGCGGGCAGATTTTTATTATTATTATTATTATTATTTTGGGTAGGTGGGTCCAGGGTGATCAATTTAGTGAATTTGTCACAAATGTGTGTTTCTATTTTTGCAAAAACATTTAAAATGTAAGAGTTTTAATACAATTGTCCATTTTTCAGCTGAAAAAGTTTCAAAATATTTAATTAAAATATTAACTAAATTTTATGCTGTTTCACCTAATATAATTTGAAGCATCGTGCAAACTTTATTTTTTGTTAATTATAAAAAAATTAAATTATCAAGATTGGCATTTTAAGCAGAATTACTATAGCTTTTCGCTGTTTTTACTAACTTATATTTTGAATTTCGCGCCTCTGGCATCATAAAATCTAGTGAAGATTTAGTGAATTTTCAATGTTCCACTTTTAGTGAATTTTAGTAAATTTTCAAGCGCTTGATTGTGATTTTTTTCTCAAACTAGTTGGTCACCCTGGGTGGTCACTCTGGATTGCCACTTTCATCGAGTTAGTCCTCCATGATTATTACCGGATTAAGCTCTCACGATGCCGGGTCCACCCCGACACAGTGGGAGAGGTCGTGCTTCTTTGTCTGGAGAGACCTACAGTTTATTGTGGATTGCGAACCACTAGAGCTTCGGTTACCCGTTAATTCCTTATAAGATAGTTGGCACTTACTTAAGATACAGTTTTTATTGACATTTCTGAACAGCGAGTTCAATTTCCGTACTATTCCTTCGTGGACTACACGTAAAATAAAAGCTGCCTGTGGGCTAAACTATTGACAGAGCTGTCAGTTTTATGTACTTCACATTTCTTTAAAATGTAAAACTTTACAAACTATTGATATAAACATTTATAATTAGATAATATGGATAGATTTATAATTTATAATGTTAGATATTTATCTTCTACTTTCTGATTCTGATATAACTCTTCCTCCTTTTCTCGAAAACTGTCAGAAAATGTATATAAAAAAAAATTGTTTATTTTAAATATTAACATAAGAATACTTTTTTAAAACCAAGATTTTCGACAGATATATTTTGATTTTAGACTCGTGATAAAATGATGATTAACGAAATCAAATTCAAATAAGCGCGCGGAATTTACGACCGGCTAGTATCGATTATCGAAAATCACAATCCATACCTACACGACCTCTGCCCATTGGCGCCCTGAAATTCTCACTATGCCCGACCCGTGAAATTGTTTGCCACTTTTGGCACAATTTAATGCCACTGGCAATTTAAGGCATTACATGTCTTTATTCAATACCAATGCAAACTCATCCCAACATGGCCGCCTTCAATTTAAACATTGCTGCCTTCAATTCGATATTTTTCGAGTTCGATGTGACCGTTACAATACCGAAATCTCGTTGTTTTCCTAAGTTTGCCAAGAAATATTTCTACAATTTTAACAGAAAATAACGAATATAGGCACATGGCACCTATATGTAAACATTGTAAACAAACCATATAACTACAATCGTCACGCTCCACTTTTAGTGGCCACTTATAGAAGCTCTAATCCTATTGAAAACGTGAGTTATTTCTGCCACCTAACATTCTGGGCATGTTTATACAGGAATGGGACTTGGATACAACCTTAAGTTTAGAATTTGCATCCAACGCCATTCTTGTCTTTATCCCTTAAGGCCATGTAAGACTTAACCGATCCCTACCTTACCAAATTTTGTTCTCTGCAACGCTACGTCTACATTTATTGAGATATCAAATTGAAAATTTCTAAATTATAGAAACTATGTTAAGGTATGTTTATCTGGTCTTAAATTTTTATAAAAATAAAAAAATTTTAATTTAAAATTAATTAAAATTAAAAATAATTAAATTTTTTTTTTATAAATGTCAATATTTAGGACCAGATACACGTACCTTAATACTTTAGCTGCAATTTTAGAAATTTTCAATTTTATATCTCAATAAATGTAGACGTAGTATTACAGAGAAAAAAATGTCGGTAAGGTAGGGATCGAGTAAGTCTTACATGGCTTTAAGAATATTAAAAAATTACTTGAAATCTATGTAATACGAATAAATTTTTTTCGAATTCAATACATAACTCTAATTGTTAAGTATTTTTTAAGGGCATGTATTACTTATCCGATCCCTATTTTACCGATATTTTTTTCTGTAACCCTACGTCTACATTTATTGAGATACCACATTGAAAATTTCTGTATTTAAAGCTAAAGCCTTAAGGTACGTTTGCCTGGTCCTAAATATTGACATTTTTAAAAAAATAATTTTTCCAAAAAATTTTTTTTTTATTTTTACAAAAAGTTAAGACCAGACAAACATACATTAGCATATTTTCTTTAATTTTATAAATTTTCAATTTGATATCTTTATAAATGTAGACATAGCGTTACAGAGAAACAATGTCGGTAAGGTAGGGATCGGGTAAGTAATAATGCCCTTAATAGCAGAAATTTCCATATTTGAATAGAAATTCTTAATTTCGATCACTTTCATATTCTTTTTTTCTTTTTGCTACCTCATAGAGGAAGCTTTATTTTCGATACGTTTTCTGATATGTTTAAAATTGTTTAATTAAACTTTCCTCACGTGATAAATGTCTAATACAACATTGTAATCAATTGTCCGGATATATATGTGTGTGATGGTGTGTTTGTGTGTATTTGGATGTCTCAATTTTTTGTCGCCCTATTAACTTAAAGACAGTTGTAGATAATTTGATGCAATTTGTAGGGTATATTGGCACCACCAATATCTCAAAACGTGCCAAAGGATTTTTCAAAATATTGAATTTTAAAATTTTTATGTAGCTTTTGAATTTTTGTAAAATTGATTTTTCGACTATAACTTCTCAAAGAATGAAAATTCAAAGCTTATGTAAGGGAAAGAAAGATTCCTTGCGTTGAAACAAATCGATTGACCTGTACGATTAATGAATTTTATAGAATTTTAAGAAAATTATGATTATTTTTAATTTTGAAAATCCTTATTGCTTCCTCTATGAGGAAGCAAAGTGCTCAAAAATGAGCACAAAAAATATAAATATAGCTAAATGAAACACCCGAGATTGAATTCACAGCTAGTTTTTTTTTTTACTTCAATTTCAACTATTTGTCAACTGTTGTTCTTTTTTTTCTCCAAGGACGCCTATTTTTAGGAGGAAATAATAACAAATTAAATATAAAGAATTATTTGCAAAGAAACTCACAAATAACTAAATTAAATTATCAGTATTAAAAATAGTAACTTATTTAAATTCGACCTTAAATAAAAGACACGAAAAATCGAACAATAACACTAAAAGTATTAAAGTTATATTTCAGTGGGTGTCAAAGTTTTGTTAAATATCACACCACTGATCAATAATTCTGAACAAAATGACAAATGGAACTAATGATATTATCCATAAAAAGTTGTAAAGAAATAATATTATATATTAAATAGTAGTAAAAGGTATTAAAGTGCATAGAGGACATTCTTACCGAATAAAAACTCTACTACATAGACAATAAACGAAAGTGTCTGGATCTGGGAATTCAGTCTGTTCCGTAATATAGACTTCAGCAAGAGGCTCCCAATAATGTTCACACATAACGAAAACAATAATCGTATCGTAAAAATGGTCGTTCTTCCAATGTTTAAAACCTTTCAATACCTGTGTGAATAAATCCCTCAGGATATACCTTAAGGAAACGACTGAAATGACAAACAGTTATAAAAAAAACAGACAACTTTTTAATTCAAATCATTAAATCATTATTATTAAACAAATATTTCGGACTTTCTCCCCTTTCCCACTGATGAGAAACGTGTTTGCAAAGTTGAACAAAGTGTTTTAGTGCTTTAGGGCTTGGGATCTTTTAATCAAGTCAAGGATGAAAGAAAAAATACAGTAGTGGGATTCCGAGCCGTGAAAATTTTCGTATGCGAAACGATCTCTCTTTCTATCCTGAGGTGTTAAAAAGAGAGGTCCGTTAGGATTCGAAAATTTTTAGGACGTCCGAGAACGAGAACCGTAATTTGATATTTTGATAATTTTCGGTAAGGAAGAAAAATACGGTAAGTTCTGCAAGGTGCGAGCAACAGGGATGGGAAGAAGGTAGAGTCGAATTCAACTGAAAACTGGCTGGTCAACAACGACATGGATGTAAGAAAAGGTCCATCTGTTTGTCTCATTCACTCTCATGAAAAAAGAAATATCATTTATTTTTTTTTAATTTTCATTTTAACACGTGCCTATTTTTACTTGATGTTTCCCATGTACGTTACATGGGGAAAAATCACTGTTTGGAGTTTTTGGAATAAGTTTTCAGAGTTTGGGAAAATGTTATGGGAAAGTATAGAGAGGACTATCGAACAAAAGAATGGTTTTTAAACAAATTCAATTTGTTCAAATAATTGGAAAATAGTTAATAAATATTCCATTAGACCAATAGTGATCAATTTTTATTTAAAAAAATGAATTTTCGAGAAAATAACTATTTAAACAAATGGAATTTGTTTAAATAATTAAAAGTTAATTAACTAATGTCGATAAATCTTCCACTAGATTGATAGAAATAATTTTTATTTAAAAAAAACGAGAATAAAGTACTCTGAGGCTGACGTCCCATGATTGCGTATTGCGTTGCGTCATAATGAGAGAAAAAAAGACAGAAGTATACTTTTATCTCTTTCTCTCTCATTATAAAGCAACGCAAAACGCAATCGTGGGACGCCAGCCCCAAGCTGCGTTTATACCTTTATACGCCCTACTAGGTTGTACAGAAAGTCTACATTTATTGAGATACCACATTGAAAATTTCTATATTTGAAGCTAAAGCCTTAAGGTACGTTTGTCTGGTCCTAAATATTGACATTTTAAAAAAAATAATTTTTTCAAAAAGTTTTTCTTCATTTTTACAAAAAGTTAAGACCAGACAAACATACATTAGCATATTTTCTTTAATTTTATAAATTTTCAATTTGATATCTTTATAAATGTAGACATAGCGTTATAGAGAAAAAAATATCGGTAAGGTAGGGATCGGGTAAGTAATACATGCCCTTAATGAGATTTACACAAGTTGTAAATGAAAAAACAGTCACAAATGTATGCAGAGCGTAGGTTACGTTAGAGAATAACATAACCTATAAAGTGACGTTTATTATAAGATGAATTTAGCGGCTGTTGTTTTGCATATTTTACATTCCTAAATATGCCTTAGCTAATAAATGACTAAAATTTAACCATGTAAATAATGTAAACAATAATTTTGTGCAAAAAAGGCACAAAACTTCACTCCAAGGGTGCTTCACTCACTCAGAAAAATTTTCCGAATCTCGCTATGCACTTCAAAGCCCGAGCAGTTACGAAAATCGTGTAAAAAAAGAAGTTTGAGAAATCACGTACTACACATGTGCTAGTTACTTGAATATGTGAAGTTTTGTGCCTTTTTTGCTCGGACAGGGACTTGGCAAAATGTAAGTACTGTTTACCCGCACCTCTCAACTCGCGTCTCCACACTTGTAAAAATTCACTTTTTATCCAAACAAATTTCTTTTTGCAGAAAATAAGTAGATAGCCCCTGTCGTACAACCAAAAGATTGTCGATAAAAAAAAACGACACTTCAAACACATCATTTTTGCGACCTCAAACACCGCGTATTAGCAAGATGTGGACACAATGGCGGATTTTAAGGCATTCCACAGATTTTGCTATTTTTCTGTGTTTGTTTACATGTTTTCGTGAAATGCTGCAACAGGCTTAAACATCAACCTTGAAAATTTATTTTTATAGGAGTTTATGAAGTGGAAAAGAAAATTTAAAAAACTTTTTTTTTTCTATAAAGTAGTTGAACCGATTTTGATGAAAAAATATATGTTGTTGAAAAAATTGAAATAAATTTCCTACAATTAAAACAGTAAAACCTGAGCGGGAAAAGCCGTACCACATGCTCATATTGTTACGGTATTTAGAAATAGAATTTTTTAATAATAATAGGAACATGGTAATTGTTTTCATTTTTGAATGTTATGGCCATAATTTTATATACAGATTAACATTTGCAAAAAACATTTTTGGATTGGAATTCTACTGAGACATTTATAAACAGATAATAAAAAATCTGCCCGTTTACGCGGGCACATTCTGAGGCTGGCGTTTCATGATTGCGTTTTGCGTTGCGTCATAATGGGAAAGAAAGAGAAAAAAGTATAATTCTGTCTTTTACTCTCTCATTATGACGCAACGCAAAACGCAGTCATGGGACGCCAGCCTGATACACACGTCGTGCTCCGTATTGCGCGCTTGGCGCGCTGGCACCTATTTTTTAAATTTAAATTACTACAAAATGAAATGGAATGCGAACGAAAACTAATTTACTTAAGGTTCTATCGACCTTAAGGAGCACATTCTCATGAGGGCACTCGCGCTTCGTGCTCGTCTTTCTTTAACAATATTTTTCATGATTAAAACGAAAACTACTCATCCTGTTGAAAAATGGTTCAAGGCGAACTTGTAGATCTTTTTAAGGCCAATAATTATGTTTTTTATCATTTTCTCTGTCTCTTGCGTTATTTGGCTCAAAATTTGAATTTTATATTTTTTAAGGAAATTCATAAAGTTATTATGTCTATCCTATAGAGTGTTCAAAAAGAAACATTTTTCATCTTTAGACTTTTTTTCATATCGTGCGTTGTTTGAATTCTAATTCAAGTTTTATTTCATTTTTTTGGATTTTCGAAATGTTATAAGTCTTTCAATTTGTTTTTATCGAAAAAAGTCATTCAGAAAAATTGTTCGTCTTTTTGAGTACTACGAACATCCGTAATTAGAATTTTTAAATTAAAAAAAAAAGTGGTTTCAAAAATTTTCAAAATGCTCCAGTTTTAAAAATGTTTATCCAAAATGGCTGGCCAACGAACTTGACCTTCATTTTGGGACACTAAAAGAGTATACCAAAGAACAATCCAATCGGCCAATTCTTTGGAAAGTTATCGTGCTAACAAACTAAAATCTACAGACAGACAGACACATTCGTAAAAACATGTTTTTCGGGTTCGGGGGGTCCCAAAACGTGGACATTTGATGAAAACTAGGGGGGTCAAATTTTACACAAATCTAATACATTCTCTCTGATGAGAATATAAAAAACAAAAAGAACAAATTAAAAACCCTCAAAAAGTGCGTTTATTGTGGAATTGTATTATCCATCTAATAATTTAGACAACCATGCATATTGCAAGTACACTCGAACTTCACAATATCGTCCTTCACAACATCCACTTGTTCGCAATATCATCCTATTTTCTTTCACAATAATAACCTGCATGGTTCTACAATCTCACCGATACCACTTCGCATGCGTTGCGCTCCGGGATCTGATTGGTTTCTATTGGCGCGCAGATGAAAGTGGTAAAAAATATTCTTTTTATTTTTTATTATAAATAATTGCATCTCAACTTATAAAAATGTCTCTTAGATGGAAATTAATTAATCTTGGTAAAAATAAATATTAATTAAATATATATAAACAGTTGAATTAAATTAAGACTTTTAAAATCAAACATCGATGTGAGCAATAATATATGCCAAATTTTCTTTGTATTAAATTATTAAACAAGAATTCAGTTTGTTCAGAGGAAACAGTTTATATTAAAGCAAAACAAAACGCACTATGCTACACACCACCTACACACATTGAAGGTATAATTTAGGTGAAAATTAGTAGAATTACAAATTAAATTCATTTACTTACAGAGTTTTCTTTATTTTCTTTATCCATTTTTTTAATCAGGTACCTTCTTCTTTGAAAAATGATACACTTTAATAGTTTAACACTTATCATACATTTAACCTATACAATAC
>UCOH01011490.1:0-30833 GCA_900474275.1 Synergus japonicus | reverse complement strand
CCATTTCTTTCAAGGATGATTGTTTGCTCTTTCGCATATAACATTGTTTTACATTCTTTTTATATCAAAAACAGTCATTAAGAAAAATTGTTCGACTTTTTGAGTACTATGAACATCCGTGATTAGAATTTTCAAATTAAGAAAAAAAGTGGTTTCAAAATTTTTCAAAATGCTCCAACTTTTTGAATTTTTATCCAAAATAGCTGGCTAACGAACTTGACCTTCATTTTAGGACACTAAAAGAGTATACCAAAGGACAATCCAATCGGTCGATTCTTTCGAAAGTTATCGTGCTCACAAACTAAAAATCTACAGACAGACACACAGACAGACACACAGACACACAGACAGACAGACAGACACATTCGTAAAAACATGTTTTTCGGGTTCAGGGGGTCCCAAAACGTGGACATTTGACAAAAACTGGGGGGGTCAAATTTTACACAAATCTAATACCTTCTCTGATGAGAATGTAAAAAACGTAAATAACTGATTCAATTTAATGCACTTACAAAATACGGAATTTTCCGCCTCACGTCATGCATGGGCCAATCGAATATAAAAACCGTAATATGGAATAAGTTTATCAAAACTGAGCGGACACATCGATCCGAAATGTCGGATTTTAGAAATTTGACGGACGCGCCAATCGAATCGAAAAACCCGATCCGATGGGAGCACGGCTCGAATGTCAGATTTTTGACATTCGACGGACCCGCCGATCGAATCGAAAAAATCGATCCGACGGGAGCACGGATCGAATGTCAGATTTTCGACGGACGCGCCAATCGAATCGAAAAAACCGATCCGACGGGAGCACGGATCGAATGTCAGTTTTTCGATATTCGACGGACGCTCCGATCAAATCGAAAAAATCGATCCGACGGGAGCACGGATCGAATGTCAGTTTTTCGACATTCGACGGACGTGCCGATTGAATCGAAAAATCCAATTCGATAATGAACGCACGTCTATTTATTTTATTTGGTATTTTTTGGTATTTATAGGAGCAATATAAAGTTTTTATGTAATTCTGAACAGTTTTTCTGTGGAAAAAATAAAATCGAAAAAAATGTAAAATAAATATGCATTAACATTTAATATTCTACTTTTTATATTAAATGACCTGCATCAGTCACTGTAAAATATTCTAATTTTTCAGTTCTTAAACTAAGTCAACTTTCTGAAGCCGCCGCCAATGGGCCTCTATTTTTTTCAAAGGTTATTTTTCAGGTTTTCCAATAATTAAACTTTTTGAAGCCGCCACCAGTGTGTCTACATTTTTTTCGAAGGTCATAGTCTAAACTTTAAAACCTTGCACGGATCTTTTTAAAATTTATTTGTTGCAAAATTATGAATTTTTTAACAAATATCGATTTTTTATATTTTTTCCATAATTTTCAATTTATATTTAAAAAAGGTTTCAACGATTGATACTAAAAACAATTCAATCGTGTAGTAGACACTTCAAAATATAACACTGAATTTTACCGGATGGTAAGCTGAGAAAAAGAAGTGTGTAAACGGAGGGCTAATTTAGAAGTGGAGGAGACAAGTGAGGCAAGAATACACCAATTTTTAGTGTAATGTAATACTCAGGTAAGTAGTACTACTTCTTTAAGTTTAAGACTTAAAAAAAAGGTTAATACTATTTATTGGTTTTTTATTTTTACAGTCTCATCTCAAATGAGAAAATATTGGTTTTGTGTGCGAAATTAGTTTCGCTCATTTCATAAAATGTCGACGTTTCAAGACCCTCTGAGAGATAATAAATGGTTTTTATGGTGATGTCCGTCTGTCTGTCTGTAGCCATCATCGTCGTCTTCCCTGTGTTCAACATAACTTAAAAATGACTCGTTGGATTGGATTACACTTTGGTGCATTTTTTTAGGAACTTTGCAAACAGATTATTTCTCTTACCCAGTCATTTTATTTGCCATAATTTATTTGAATATATTATACCGTGAACAGAGCCGAGTGCGAGGTTTAGATGAGATTTAAATTAAATATCGAGGTCGAAGCGTACACGGAGAAAATTTGTTTGGTAACTGTTACCGAAAGTTGTGGTGAAATTTGGATATAGTAGCGTTTCGCTTTTATTTCGCATAGTATCAGTATTATTTAATAAGCTTTTAGGTGTATCTGATGTAATGCACTTTAAAAAATACATAATACTAGTGTAGTTTTTCAAGTCGCGCACTGTAATAGGTGAAAGGTTAAAATTAGTGTGAATAATGCAGTAACTGAGGAAGTATTCGATAGAAAATACTATCAACAAAATAAAATTTCTTCAAAGATAAATTGAAAATTTCAAAGAAAACGCATTAAATTTTCGCATTTTTGTACTTTCATGAGCCTTCACCTTTATGTCGCGAATCATTTCAGAGCCCCACTGGAAAAATTACCGTCCGTAAGGTAACAACTACCTAACGTTCAGAACTTTAACCACATAATATTTTCATTCGCCCCTTTTATTTCTTTCTCACAAGTGGCAATACATTCTACTAGTTAGTATATAAAGACGATTCAAACCTATTCTCCCAGCGTCGTTTTATGTGTATTGGTCATAGAAATTGTAACGATAGATTCTCTCTTAAAATTGAATCTAAGGTAATTAATATCCACCTAAAAATAAAACTTATGCCCTCTTATAGGCTAAAAACCTGTTGTCGTCACACGGGTGTGAGTCGTTGCCTCTTGAGAGGCAAATAAATGCGCAAAGAATTAACCAAAACAAGATAATTTATTCAAGATAAAACAGATGAAAAACTTAGGGCCGATTTCACCATCTCTGATTTAATCCATGGTTAACTAATCATAGTTATTTTTTAATCAACTTTTAAATCAGGATTAACCAACGAAGCGTTCCACTATGTATTTTTCATCTCTGGTTAGTTAACGCTATATCCTGTTCGCAATAACATCTAGTTTCAGTTTATTTCTGTCGTACCTGCGATGCGATTGGCTAAGTCAAAAAACTTGTACCAGCACGCCAAGTCGGCCTCCGACTTAAAAAAAACTCGTGTTTTTCTATTTTTTATTATTATTATCAAAGCACTTTGCTTCCTGTAAGCAAATATGATTTGCTTAAGGATTTGATTAAGTATTCTTTACATCAACATTAAATTCTGATTATTTGAGAAGTTCTATTCAAAAAATTCATTTTTGAAAATTCCAGTAAAGCATAACTTTCTTATTTTTCAATTAAATGAATTAATTTTACAGGTCAATCGATTCGTCTCGATGAATCGAATCTTCATTTCCTTTACACGAGCTTTAAATTTTCAATATTTAAGAAGTTATAGTGGAAAAATGAATTTTACGAAAATTATAAAAGTATATAAAACTTGTAAGTTCTACGCGTTTTCAAGAAATTTCTGAATCGTGACACGCAAACACACACACACACACATACATCCGGACATTTTTTCAGATCATCATATTAGATATATTGCTCTTGAAATATGTTAAAAAAAAACCTTTCTTAGGAAACTGGTTTTTGTCACCATTAAAAAGCTTCCTCTATGAGGAAGCAATTAATAACACAATTAATTCAATGTTTCGAAATAATTGATTCATTCTTTAATTAATCGTGGCCTTCTCTCATAAATTAGATCCATCATATTTCACACTATATACTGTATCACTTCACTTTTGACACTTTAAGATTATATTAAACCCCTTTAATTGCTGGTTATGTCGCTAACCAGCCAAAATTGGCCGGTTAAGTTAACCAGCGTTTAAACTAGTTTAACCATGGTTTAAAAGATGGTGGAACGCAACGTACTGATTAAATAAAGTTAATCGATGGTTAAAATTTAACCATAGTTGGTGAAATCGACCCTTAGAGTGTTATCGCTGTCCGTTTGTGGAAAGATTCTATATAATGCAAATTCTACTCTTCCATCATGACTCAATATAAACTAAGTTTATTCTTCACAATACGAACGAACGACAACACTCTAAGACAATAAACAAAAATAAATTTATGTTATTAATCACGCGCCTTTTACTCAGCAATTTCAATAACAATACGTTGCAAAACAAACACGATTACTTCCCAGAGTTCGTTAAATCAAATTGTTCAGAATTACAATTCAAATACAAGTTTTAAATCAAAATTTTCTCATCCCTATTGAAAATTCCTGTATGGGTTCCTTTATAGGATCCTATTATATGAATCTTTAAAGTAAACTGTACATGGTCCTATTAAGTTTCCCATATAGTTTCTCACGTGTGTGTCATTAAAGGAAAGGTGACAGGGATCCTATGTAGGTTTCTGTGTAGTTTTCTGGTCATACAGAAAATTGGTACGTATACATATTGAAAGACGGTTCCCATGTAGGATCCTTTACATTTTATTTCCTATAAAGCTTCCTATGCTCCAGACTAAATTACTCAGCATGGGAAACTGTACAAGATCCTCTGTAAATATCCCAATTAAATTTATACTTTCCTGTGTATAAAGAACCTTTGCAGAACTGTGTATAGGAACCTTTGCAGGGTCCTATAAATTTTTAGAAATTAAAATTATTCCTATACAGGTCTTTTGTGATACTTTACTGGGATTTTTGTAAAATATACCATTTGCAAAGTTAGCTGCGGGGTTTAGTTGTTAGGGTCAAGGCATAGAGATAGGTGTCAGATTTTTCTGATTTTTCATAGCAAAAAAAACTGTGCAGGGTCCAATACTGATTCTTCTGAAGGATCCCGCAAATTATTATTTCTTAAACATATATTTTTTAAACTATCTAGGATCCTGTAAAGTTTCTTACATAGGAAACTATGTAGGAATAACTACCTGAAGGAAACATATGAATAACTTCCATTTATTAAACTTCGCAGGATCCTACACAGGATCCATGTCTCATTCCTTGAAGGAGGCACATGTCAGAAACTATATGGGAACTCTCATAGCGCGAAATCAATTTTAAATAAAATGGCGAGAAATCGATCAACAAAAATACAATGGCGAGAAAATGAGAAATGGAACACCAGCAGCTTGGAACTGCGTGCACTGGTGCTCCCAAAAACTACCCCTCACCAGGCTAGGTGAACAAAAATATTAATTATAGAAACCTCAGCTTGGAACAGCGTGGAAGGCTCTGACATAATACCTGGCTTATGGATTGAAGACCATCACGATGATAGATACTGGTCAGGCTCGAAGTCGTATAGATACTGCTCAGGCTCGAAGTCGTCTAGCTATTGTATATCTCTCTAGTGAAGAGCTCACCCGTCTTTTATCCCCAAAAAACATCATGTCGTTTATGAGAGACTAGTTTCTAGTACGCACCTAGCGTAATTGCATCTGTACCCAATTGGATCGATATTTGATTGAGTCCAATTGGTACCTGTTGGTGTTCTTCCGTGCCGACTTGTGTAGTGATGGATGCCTATATTTAGGCATGATGAAATTACGGTATCCCATACCGTTATAAAATAGGTTTATTTATGTATGTGTACTATAGTTTCGCTTTGTAAGTTAAACTAACATTAGTTGGTCTGGGTTTGTTGAATATCTATTAATACAACATATACATGCATTAATAGCGATATTATTTTTTGTATTCTCTACAAGCCGTGCGGTACTGATTACCAAACGGCTTGGTAAATTCTCATGTGTTTTTAGGACGCTCTCGTGAGCGTACCGAAAGAGTACCGAGTGGTTTGGTAAACAGTCAAGACCATGCACAATATTTTCTCCTGTGCTTTTAGGAAAATATACCTATCATTTGTTAAAAATCTTTTCGCAGTAATACAAAAGTATATATATATATTAGTGATAAAGATTGGTAAATGAGTACAAGCGTGAATCACGCAAGCGCGTCGAAGGGCGCAAGCGACTCGCAGAGCCTAAGCACGCAAGTGTCGCGTAGGGAGCATGCGTCACAAAGTGTGCAAGAAAGCCAAGCGCGCAACATGCAGCGCGACATGCGATGAGAATGTGCCCGCTAGTTGAGCAGAGTTTTTTAATTGAACTTTACTATATTCGATTGTGTGGTGTTCTACTATGCTACATATAAAATTTCAGACATTTAGTTCGATATTTGTGGAAAATAAGCAATATTCTTTATTAAGATTTATCTCAGGTTCGCGATTTTGTGAAAACAAATAGTCGCTTTTAGCAATCGCTATAATATCTTTGATTTTCATTAAATTTCAAGAAAAATTTTTATTTTCGATGCTTTCGAAGTTGTTGACTTGCTGAGCTCCGCGGGGGTTGGTAATCCCTTGATTGGGGAGAAGATCAACTCAGAGGAAACCAGTAGTTTCGGAAGGGCCTCTCAGGTCAGGCCAAAGGTTCCAGTTCTAACGGGCTAATCCTTCTCGATTTCGGCGTGTTCGGGAAGGTGACGCGGTATTCGAGGGACAAAGATGTTTGTGCCGATGTTTCGGGAAGCTGAGTAACTGCAGAACTTGTGGTGTCATGGTGACGCTCTCGTTCGCCGGTGTTTTTTTCGAGGCGCTTCAGCTGGTTTTGGTTTTTGGGTTCCGTGGTTGTGAAGACAGTTGCTGTGTATTACGTGGATACACGCCGTACGCAAGATATTAATTTCGTGAAAGGGGTCGGACTGTCCGGATTGCATGTAACAAAACCAAAAAAGGAGGAGATTAGAGTTTTGGTCCAGTTCAGAAATAGTGTTCACAATATTACTCTTTCTGTCCCGTTTCCCAATAGATTCTGGTTCAAAGTGCCTATCACTAGTGGTCTTAAACTAACACAAACACAAAACGCATAAAGAGAAATGCACTAGAAAGTTTTGGAGAAGAAAAGAATAAAAAACCATTACCTTCCTTCTGTTCACCTTTTAACACCAATTTATTTTTATTCACAAACACTATGTTTACAAGGTACACTGTGGCTAAGGAAGAGTCGGCGCTTTCGACAAAAGTGGGAAGTCGATCTTTGTAACATGGCTGTTACGTCATGCACCCTCAGTCCCCATTTATTGGGTCGGCACTGTCCGGTCGGTGAGCCCGATGGTGGGCGGAGTTGGCCGATGGGAGCCGAGGCCGAGCTCGTGGTATCGGTTCGTTCACTCGCTCGAGCTCAGATATCTTTTCTTGCGCGTCGTCATTCATTAACCAAATTCGTAATTTGGGACAAAACCGGCTCTGCCGCCCACGCAGGTGTTCCCCGCATGTTTGTGGCTCCAGAAGGGGCTGTCTGGATTCTATTATCATGCTGCTCCCCGCCATCAACGTGGACGACGTGGTCGTTCTTTGGAACTATCAGCTGACTTATTGCCCCTAGGATTACGTTCATTCTTTCTCGCACCTAAATGCCAATGTAAGTCTTAATAAACTAATGTTACTTGTTTTATCAGATATTGGTTGGTGCTCATGTCTTCCCTCACGGTCAATCTTTCCTACTCCACTCCTTGGATAATCACACCCCGATTATATCTTACTCGCAAAAGTTCCTATATTAGACTGACTACGTCGTCATAGCCTCGCAGGCCCTTCAATTCTTGGCGCCTTTTGCCAGGAGAGAGGGTAGAGTCTCCTGGCTAGCTAATTGACTACTGATGACGACACAGAGGAGCAGAGAGGGAACTAGCCCTTTCTCCATGCACCGGGCGTCCGGGTTATAGATTCAAATAATTTCTGTTTGATTTTTTTTAAATGAAATTGAATATGAAGTAAGGAATGTTGATAAAATTAAGTATTTCTAAAAGTTCCTAAAATTAATAATGTGCAGAGGAATCCTTTGGATACTAGCTTTAGATTGAGCTACCTTAAAAGTGGCAAAGTTTCATATTTTAAGTGGAAAATGCATCGTCAAAGTCTTCGTGCATAGTATTGTGGTTAGTAAAGGTAAAACAATTGAACTTAAAAATTCGTCTGAAAAATATAGTCATCTGAAACTTCAATCCAATGACAAAAACAGATTCCCGATCGTCGAGACATCTTTGAAATTGGCTCGGAATTTCAAAAATACAAATGAAATAGACGTAAAATCGATTCATTGAAAGTGAAAGCGAGAGTGAGAGAGTGTGTGTGTTTAGAAGAAGAAAAAAAACTTCAAGGGATTTCCCTGGCAATTACATAGGTGGTAAGACCCAGCCTATCAGCAGATTTTGGGCCCAAGGACAAAAAAGCTAGTCTTGTGAAGGATTTTAGTGATAAACCTCTAGGACCTGTTGGCCCTGACAAGGAATTACGTAATACAAGTTTTCGGAATTGAATTATGGCATCTGTAGACAAACTCCTATTAAGCACCGCGGAACGTGTTGTTCGCCACGTAGACTAAAACTAAAATAAAAAAATTGTTTGAAATTTTCCAGGAGTGAAGATTTCCAGGAGATCAAACGTATTGTAAAGGCCTGATTACACGCTTTTAGGAAAATGTCCTTCTTCTCACTCTACCATGTGAATATCACATAAGTTTGTCACAGTCCACATTTTCCACACATTTTACCCGGAAAATGTGCGAGAATGAGACAAACTTATGAGATAGTCACATGGTAGAGTGAGAAGAAGGACATTTTCCTAAAAGCGTGTAATCAGGCCTTAACGTAAAACATTCTCTTGGCGGTTCTCATTTATGACCTGTGGTTTGTAAAACTATATTTCTCAAAAATCTTCTATACTTTTCTGAAAATTTTCCCAAAATCCTAAAAAATTATTCTAAGAATGTCAAAAAGGGATTTTCCTCATGCTATTTACGGGGAAAATTTCAATTCCAAATCGGTACGTGTTAAAACCAATATTAAAAGAAATATGCAATTTATTTTTTGTGTTTTAGAATCAAATGGAGGGGATCGTCCTCTAACATGAAAAAAAAAATGTTGCCGTGCAGTTTTGGACCACCTGCACATAGGATGGCAATGCGAAAAGCAATAAAATTTCAAATTTCCTCGTGGCGCAATACGTTCGCATAAATATTTTATTCTGGGGACACACGTGACCGTCCACGAAGAAATTCAAATAGTCACCAATGTAAGGGGAAACTCATCTCACTCCCTGTTGCTGGCATTGCACAAGAGATGACTGAAATTATTGGTGAGTTTTACGGTGGAAGTTACCGAGGCAGAGCTTATGACCAAATTTTACGGCAGAGCCGGATGAAGGCACGGGATGTGCGTCATTTACAATATACGGGCAGTTACGTGCTTCATTTTTCCGGTCTCCTTCACTTGGCTTTATGTCTGTTTTGCTGTTAATATTGGAAGTAATGTTTGAATAATGCAAAGAAGCTGATGGTTGGATAAATCATTAACCTAAAGTAGTTATTCACTATCCTAGTTGAAAAATAGTTGCAGACTGGCAAAATCTGGACTACAGAAATGGAATCAACTAGTAGCAGGTCGGCTGGCTTAATTGTTCTATATTGATGAGCAGTACATATTGTCATGAAATCGTGATGAATAGAGTTCTAGTCTAAAGCAGGGAGTTGGCTCTCCTATCTCTAGCCTGTTGAAAATTCTTTTTTACGATTATTCTTAATGAAAATTAAAATTTTTTAAATTTAAGAAAAATATTTTCTAGGCTTATAAGATAAGCAAAACGAGAATTAGGGGAGAGCAGGGCACAGAGGATCGCTTAACGTTCTTTCGGCGATATAATTATAAATAACACGTACTTTTTATTGAAATTTACTATACATATTGCAAAAACTATTTACTTTCAATAAACGCTTTGCTAGAAAACATTATTATTTTTAATTCGAGTATATAATGACAAATTTCGAGAAAAATTTTTGGACCTCTGTGCCCCAGCCCGCACATGCATGATGCATGTGCACCATCTAAAATAAAAAATATTTAAATAGATACAAATATTTTATCAACAGTTAGGATATAAAATTCATAATCGCAATTTGCATAGGTCCTGTGTGCCCCGCCACTACCTACTCCTCTGTGCCCCCGCAGTCAATTCATAAACAATGCTAACCTACATTTAATGCATTGAACATTTCGGTAACGAAACTTCAACAAAAAGTAAGCTGAGTGAACTCTAACATATACTTAATAAATATTTCAACAATTAAAGCACTTATAAACAAATGAGAAGGCTATATGTATGAAAGTATCTTATAAGCTTTCCTTGAATTTTCGTTTTTTCTATTTTTTTTCCAAAATCGTTGATTAAAAATGCGTCTCGACTTTACACAAACTGAAATGGTCACTAAACAATGTAATTACGGCCATTACGAAGAAATGTCACCACAAAATACAATTTTATTGAAGCGAACCCCTGTGCCCCGCCGGTCCTCTGAGCCCTGCTCTCCACTACATATAAAATAAAATATCGGTTAAAAATGAAATATTTTTAAAATTATATCATTCCATGAAGAATATATAATTTTATAGGTATTCAATTCCCGTATTATTATTATGTATTTCAAAAACAAATTTTTCTTAATTTATCAAAATTTTAGTTTATTAATAATTCTTAATAAAACTACAATATTTTTATTTTTATTTAACAATGACAATAAATATTAATATGAATATTTAAACGTGGATAATAGAATTTCGATTTGAATTTTCTGCCTAAAATGAAAGCGAATTTTCGACATTTTCGAGCATAGCATCTTTTTCGGGAGTAAGGGTGGAATCCCAAGCAGGCGCAAAATGCAAAGCGCAAAACGAACAGTCAACAATAGAGAATCGCTGAGAAGATAGAAATCTAAAAATGTTCTGGTATTGGCTGTTCATTTTACGTTTTGCATTTTGCATCCGCATGGGACGGCACCCTAAGTATTGCTTTAAGAATATTTAAAAGTTTCTTGACTAACATCTGATAAAAGAAAATAGGATAAAATAATTTTTATTAGGAGAAAATTGAAATTTTCACGTCTTTTCCTATGCACTTTTTGATTTAATTGGTCTGAAGTACAGCCAGTGCCATTACTAGGATTCAGTCAACATATTGGAGTTTTTCTTTTCAGAGAGACAAGCCCATAGTTCAAACTATTGAAATTCATTCCGAATCAATCCGAATTTTTCGGAATCATTCGGTTTGATTCAAATAGACCAGATTAATTCAGATTCATTTGGATTGAGAGTTCGAATTTATTTGCATTAACCGGATTTATCTGGATTGAAAGTTCGAATTAATTCGCGAATAAACGGTTCGGATTGCTTTTGAATGGGTTTCGGATTAATGTGGATTGAAAACTTCCTTCGGATTAGATCTGAATGAAACTGTTTAGTTCGAATACAATTTCCAGAATGATTCGGATTGATTCAGAATGAATTTCAATCCGAAGCTTTCTCTAGGGAAGTGTTAAATATTAAAAAAAACTTACAATAAATGTTTATATTAAAAGCACATAATATTTTTTGCAATTTACATTTATTATTAGAAATTAGACCGTAAAATTATATGAAATTGCATGAGTGATGCTAAGTTGAATTTTAAATCACTTTTCCGACATGTCTGTAGTTTGTCGTTTTTGCTACATGCATAGTTTCTTTCGCCAAACTTATCATCTAATACAAGATGCAATTGGGTTGTCATAAAGTTCCATAGGTTTTTACGCATTTAGAGGATGTTAGAGGGCTTCAGTCAGGAATTTCGTATCTCATTTTCCGCATAAGCAGTAAAAGTGACGTTCACACTAAATTTTTCCTGTTCGTATGATGTGTTCTTTTAAAACCTTGATTTGAATGTCACAGTAAATAATTAAACAAGTAAGTTGCTTGACGGGAACAAATAAAACGACTGAAATTTGTTACGAGGGACGTAACTGAGACGCCCCCCTTCCTCTAAAGGCCAATCCACATATAAACTTAACTGGAGACGTCCCGTCAAACAGTCCGTCATGAGGGGCCGTCTTAGCGATGCGGGCTAGTAATGCCAACTTCGATCTAATGTGCAGCGGCCGTGTTCTTATTCTATGAAATTTATTTTTCCCTAGATGAAGTAGGCATCACTAGCCCGCATCGCTAAGATGGCCCGTCATAACAGATTGTTTGACAAAACGTCTCCAGTTAAGTTTATATGTGGATTGGCCTTCCATAGGCTGATCGTCGAGTGACGTCACGCTGATGCTAGACAGGGATGGCCATAACCGTTCTAGTACCCAGACTCCGTGGCGCAGTGGTAGAGTATCAGGTATCGAAACGGCGGTCAAGGGTTCGATTCCCGACGGCCCAAAGTAAAAATTGGCTCAAACACTGTTTGGGCTCACTCTCGACAATCTCCCCCCTACTCCAGCCCCACTAGAGTAACAAACCTGTTACAAATTTTCCTCTATCATATTATTTTTATAGCATATTACAGATATCACACGATTAAAATTGTCGCTTTTCTCCTTGTCACGTATTGAGAATTCTAACATCGTTCATATCCATATACATATACATATAAGAAAATATCATCTGAGGTAGTTCAAAGCGTTATTTATATAGGAGTTTAACAGGAATTAATTTTTATTGTTATATAGCTTTGCTTTTTAGATAGAAAAGCCATTTATGTATTTAATGTCGGTAATTTGGAAAGAATGCGATTTGGTAATCCATTAGGTAAAATTATAATATACCGAAATAGAGGTTGGGTTATACGTATTCACATGAACAAAACAATGCAATCCAATCTCCACTTCGTTAATAAGCTGTCCAAGTATTACGTAAGCACTTTTGAGATAATTTTTAACGCACCGCTCCCTCCATCTCAGCAACAATAAGCATGTCCTTAACCCACCCCACCCCCTCTAATTACGTGAGATTTTCTTGACCCCTCTTCAACATATTTTATTCAAAATATCCTTCTAAACAAAATTCTATGTTTGTCACCTTCTGAAATATAAATGAGAAGAATTTCCAAGTTTTTAAAAAATTTGATTAAAAATTATACTCGAGACAGAAGCAGGTAAATTTTTAAGCTTCCATCGTAAAAATATTGATTCCTTCGAAAAAAAAAGAATATTTTTTAAAAAACAGTTGAAAAACTTATGAAATTCCACGTCTAGTGGTACCAAGCAGATTTTTTCTTGACCTTAAAAGAATACAGCACGTCAGAAGTTTTTTTAAAAAAATTTAAGATTTTCTCAAATTTTGTACCTCGACTTCAACTTTTTGCATGACCTAGGAAAATTGATGAAAAGATTTGAAAATTATATGATATAGAGCCGAAAACTTTATCTTTAATTTTAGTTAAAGAAACTCAAAAAATCTTCATTGGTTCTCGAGATACAATTAAAAACCTTCAAACGTATCTGAGTTAAGTTTTAATCGACGATCACGGCTCTCGGTCAGTCTGCTGCATGACTCCTTCAAATGCGATTGAACATTCATAATCGTATCTCGAGAACCAATAAAGATTTTTTAAGTGTATTTGGTTTAAATTAAAGATAAAGTTTTAGGCTTTATGTCGTATAAATTTCAAATTTTTGCAACAATTTTCCTAGGTCATAAAAAAAGTTGAAGTCGAGGTATTTGAAAGAGGTGAGCAGTAGACAGGCCGAGAGCTGTGATGGTCGATTAAAATTTAACTCAAATACGATTGAACATTTTCAATCGTATCTCGAGAACCAATTAAGATTTTTTAATTGCCTTTGGCTTAAATTAAAAATAAGGTTTTAGACTCTATATTATATAATTTTCAAAAATTTTTCAACAATTTTCCTAGGTTATGCAAAAAGTTGAAGTCGAGGTACAAAATTTGAGAAAATTTTGAATTTTTGTAAAGAACTTCTCACGTGCTGTATTCTTTTGAGAAGGTTAAAAAAAGTCTGGTTGGCACCACTAGAAATGGAATTTTATAAGCTTTCCAACTGTTTTTTAAAAAATATCCTATCTATTTGTTTCACCGTGTTATCCTAGTTCAAAACCAGCAGTGATTCGTAATAGTGCTTGCGCCAATCGTACGGACAATTTCCGACGGTACTGTACATTGTGAAATTGCTGAAATGATAATCAAATGGCTTTTTTGCTCCACTCTACTCTACATTTAAAGAATCGTATATTACAAAAATATTTTTGTGGAGTTTTGGCTATCTTTTTGCAATTTTGTCCTATTGAACGTGCTCGAGATTCTTTCTAAGTTCTAAAGTAATTGTAAGTGGTTTAACTTCAGAGATTGTTCATATAACAAGAATAACTCGTGCTATTTATTGAGACTTTAACCGACTCGATCGTCTTCACAGCAGTCCCGAACGAAAATAAAAATTTTTCCTAACAATACAATCTAAAATAAGAGTGACAGTCTTTAGCATAGTGCCTGTAGTGATGAAATGCCATAGTTTCGAAATCGTAGCTGACACTTAAATAAAATAATCGCCAAAAAAATATTTTTGTTTTTCTGTATTTCAACTACTTATTTATACCTACACTTTGATACAATTTATAAATATGAATCGAATTATCCTGTAGTACTATCACGTAGTGGTAGGCGTGGGAAACTCGAATTCCTTTACGTATAATCGATTTCTTGATTTCATGTCAGTCTGTTTTGCGCGTGTGAACTCAAACGATGTCTATCATAGTTATTAGTATTACAGTACAACCTCCATAGTAGGACCCTCCATAAGAGAGCCAATGGCCTTGATGAGCTCGAAAGCTTCCCCCACTACTAACCCTACTCAGGTGGCCTCGAGAATTGGGCGCAAACCTCAATAGGTGAGCAGCAGCCGAGCTCAGCTTAACTTTAATTTTTTTTCATTGAAACTGCTTTTATTAAATTATTTTTCTGATTTTCATACAATAATTTGTGTATTTATATATATATAATCGGTTTTATTAAAAGTTTTATAAAAATAAAGCTTTACGAAAAGTTTTAAGGAAAGAAAATTATAATTGCAGTTTAAATTTAAATATAATATGTACATATTGTATTTATATCCACTGCTTCACGTGTACATTTAAAAATTAAAATATGTATAGAATCCTAATATTTTAAATGTTGAAATATTCTCAGTTTTATTTTTAGATATATTGTGTGCAAAAAATTGTTCAAATTTTAAATATATTTAGAGTAATTTTTAGAGCTCCCTATTATACATTTATTTTGATTCTAAGTACTTGCTTTTTCGGTTATTCTATTGCCGCCGTCCACGTGCTCTTCTATAGAGGTTGCGTACCAAAACATACATTTCGCACACACGTGCAATTTCCGAGTTCGACGCGCTGGAGTGGGGGCCCCCTATTTCTCGGAAATCTTACCCCTAACCGCCCGTGGTAGCTCTTCTATGGTGGTTGTACTGTACTAGTCATTTTTCAGTAAACGTTTATTAAAATAATTTTTTAAGATGCCCGGGTAGATATTTCTAGATCTGGCCCAGACCGGTGATGAAACATCCCCCGATCAGGGCCAGATTCCCCGATTTGGGCCCAATCGGGCAACAGAAAAATGTCTTCACGGGTACCAGAACATCCAAATCTGCTGAGTTCAAGACCTCTCTTCCCGCCCCACCGAACCCCTTACCAACTATATATGTATAGTACCACTTCTACGGAACCGCTAACGCGAGTATCACTATCGTGAGGTCGTCATTTTAGACAAACTTTCTTTTCGTTTGGGACAGCTGTGTCTCAGGACATCTTCAGTTGCATTGGGATCAATTCTTTCAAAAAACAATAGCTTCCAGAATCTACATATTATAACTCTTTGCATAATTCTAAATACGTTTTTAACGTTCAGAAAAATTCATAACCAAAAGGTTACAGGCCATTTATTTAAGTTGAAGTTATCAATAAATTAAAATATGGACGCCAGGTTATTTTCAAAATAGTTTACACTCCTAAATAACCAAAGGATTTGAATCATGAAAAGTAAATTAATTTAAGATATTCCATTTAAATAATAGAGTTCAAAATTGTTACTTTAAAAAATCTATACTAGAATATGCGAAAAGTAGGAAGGAATATAGATGTGACGATTAAAAGTGATAGGCGTGGATGTAGATTGAAATGGAGATGGAAAAGTATAAATAGATATGTACAGAGATATAATGAGATAAAGAAGTAGGGATTGAAAGAGATAGGCGAAAATGGTGATTGACAAAGAGATAACTAAATTATAAAATTATAAAGATAATTAAAAGAGATAAAAGCGAATTAGGATTGACAAGAAAATATAAAGGGAGATTGTCCAATATATACGAATTGGCTCGGGATTTGAAACTAGGGTTAAATAAATTACATTTAAATACTTTGGTATAAATTAGATTAAACTATATTTAAATCAAAGATATAATATCAAATTTCTCTCGCCAGCCCATACTAATTATTTATTATTTTAGTGAAAACTATAGTGTCTACAAAGAATACACTGTAACTGAGATTACCATTTTTCATAACTATCACTGATATTTAAAATACTTTAAATCATGAAAATTGACTGAATATGGTGAACATGAATTTTAGTTTAAACGGAATGAGTAGCTTTCGCAGTAAATCGACGTAGACAAGTGAACGTTTGTCGTTTATATCTCTGTCCACCCTTTGACTTCAGTTTTCTACGAAACCAATAGACAGACCATGCGGAGAAGTTGTACCGCTTCATTGATAAAGAGTGGAGTGACCTGTGTATGTAGATACATGTCGGCAGAAAGAGGTGCCCGCGCATAACTACTGTTCCCTCGTGAAGCGCGATATAAAATGCTGGCTTTGAACGAAAGAGAGGGTGGCGTCGAAGAGAGGCGAAACACTCCGGGAGCGAGCGAGAAAGGGTAACCACCCTCCAACTGAGATAGAAGCAGAGTTGGTTATCCGCTCTCAGTTACGCCGCGCCCCTTGCGAAGCGCGTTGCTTCCGATGAGATTACCGCTACGTCTCTCTTTCGTACTTCGCGAAACGGGTTGACAAACTAAATATAAAAAAAGGAACCAGCAAACAAAAAGTTAGAACAATTTTTCAAAACCTAATTTCCTATTTTTTGTTAAAAATTTTGTACAAACAAAAATCGTTCAATGGTATTCAGCTTAATATATTCAAAAATAAACACTGTATGTATATTACAACTTTTTAATGAAGACGCTAGGATTGCAATCAGGAAACTGTCTCCAGAAAATCATTTGAAGTGTGCCAAAACAGGTGGAGGTAAAACGAATTAGTTAGAAAAATTTGTGAAATTTTACGAGTGTGTGTTATAATGAAATTTTGAGTAGTTAGTTGAGAATTACTGTTGAATTTAATTATTGTTCAAGTTACAAAGTATATGGATGAGGATAAGTACTTAAGTTAGTGAAGTCGTTTCCTGGAACTTCTTCTAATAGTGGGTTCTTAAAACTACTGTCACAAGTATGAAGTCTCTGCTTGATGAATCTTTGTGGAAAATGAAAACCATTTTCTACAGCTGCTGCAGTGGAAATTGTGAAGCATAAAAAAGTTTCGTATTTTGAATATAAATACCAAGAAAAAGAAATAATAAGAGTAATCAGTGAGTGTAGTGTCTCGTGAAGGAATAACGGGCCTGGTTTTTCTTTAAACATTGAAGATTGTGTATAATCATAGAACATGTGAGGTGAAAATAATGTGATATCAGAAGACTAACCACGCTAGGATATATTAAACATTACTGCGTCGAAACTTATATTCAGTGAAGGATATTCAGTAATCGCAGGTAACTGTCATAAAGTCTCCTTTGTATTACATTCCAAACAAAAATTTACAACTTTAAAATAAAGTTTGCTTAATTCTTAATAAGTTACTTGGAACGATTGGCAAGGTGATATGAAGGTGAATAGGATTTTTTATTTAATTATATTTATCTGCTATAACACCAATATAAGAAGACAACTAAAATCATCCACTGGATGGTCCCATTGGATCTTGTTGTAAAATGTCCACTTTTCATTTAATTAAAGGATGTTGGGATTAAGTTCAAATCTGAAAATACAATATTCTCATATTAATTAACAATTATCAGATTTAGATGTGTTTTCGCTCTATAAATGAATTCTTTTCCTTATTTGAGTTACGGCTATAGGGGAAAAAAGACATAATATTTGCTTTTAATACCGTTTATATAAAACGAAATACAAAACAAATACAAAAAGAGACAAACAAAAATAAATAGAGTAGTTCGGGGTAAAGTTGTCTATATATACAAATCTTGTAGTTATTTAATATTATACAATTTTTCTTTTTCAATAATTTAATTTTATACAAAAAACGTAACCAATTCCTAAAATTAAATAGAATTCGTGTCAAGAAAAAAATGATAAGCAATATGGAGTCTAGTTTTGAATAAACATTTAAAAACTGATTACCAGAGTATGAAAAATTATTCACTGAAACGAAGATTCCCTGAGGAATATATGTTTTCGATAGTGACTTTGTTTTCATTTAATATTTGATGGCAAATTGTGAAGTAAACCTTTTACTCTCTTTTGCAGTTAATTTTTGTCATATTAGTTGCTTTCTCTGGGAAATTTTGATTCGCATGAGCTATTGATAAAATTATTCTCATTATTTTTTTTGACATATCGCATTTAAAGCGATGGTTTAGCTATAGTGAAAGTTGTATAATCCCGTTTTACAGCCAATAGAATTGCAGCCAATGTAACTGAAAGATTTTTCGGCAAGATTTTAAAGCCATTGACTGTTACTTTGTATTTAGTGAGTTTCACATACTTTAAAGTCTAGCTGTTTCTAGATTGTGACATTACTTAAACATTTTATGTTATGATTTCTTTTAGATAGTAAATTAGTTTTCTTTACTAAAAATTAATACTGAAGAATAATATAATAGGAATTGCGGAATCATGAATACAATTTGCCTTGTAGTAAATTCTCCTTTTTCAAACTATAACTATGATTTATTTCTAGTGAGCAGTTTTCATAGACTTTTAACTTATCCTTTCTTGTGGAATAGATTTATATAAAAAGATCCAAAATCTTTGGGGGGAGGGGGGCATTAGAGTGATTACTTGCATTCTGAAGATGTTCAGCGTTTCTCTAATTGTAAGTAAACACCAAGAGTGAAATATGATAATCGATGGGTAGAAGTTCGGAGTGAATCTATACTAAAAATGAGTACCTTATTATGATTGGTTGTTATGGTTATGCATGCAGTAATATGGAATTGTTATGATAATGTTTAATAATGCAAATACAAAAATTTTTGTGATTCTTGATGATTGTTTTGGTAGTGGGATAAAGGATATTGTGATACTGAAAAATAGTAAAATACCGAAATTTTGTTACATTTCGAATTGCACAAAATTAAGAAAAACATTTTGGGATTTTTTCTTATCTCTTCTGATTTATTTTAAAAATTTTAACTGAGATCGACAAGGTAATGTAACTAAATAAATGAGTCAGGCTAATAAATTAAGTCAAGAATCAATAATATAAGTCTGTTAGAGTCATGAACATAAACCAAGCACTGCAACAGACTAGAATGCGATAAATAATATCACAATATTCAGATTTAGAATCGTAAGTGAAACCGTTATAAATTAATCAAATTAAATTCGAACATAAAAATTTGAGAAAAACGACTTATATGATAAAATGCAGAAAATATCTCGATCAATACAATTAACGAACTAAATATATAAAACATGTATATTTCACAATGGGTGATAAATATCACTAATGAACATACACATCAACATTAACACATACATACAAAATAATAAATAAGCCGCAATATATGAAAAAAATTCACATGAGATGTGATGCGAATCAATAAATAGATATGCATAATTTGCAAAGTCAAAGCATTATAATCGGTACCAAACAATATCAAAACTCACTGACGAGAGCGAACTAAAATTGAGTGGATTAACGTGGGGCTAAACAACGATCAGCGAATAATCGTTTTTATACATAGAGATGGCCTAGGAATCGCTTAAAACAATGGATCATGTTGAGGGAGCTTGCCTTTAATCCTAAACCACCATATTACCCTTATGTCTCAGATCTCAATGAGAATTACGTCATATGAAAAAAGCGCCATACTAAAATTATACAATAACAAAGAACAACTGTATTCACAACTAATCACCTTTATAAGAACTGCTCAAGTAATTGTGGAAGTCTAAAGAATATTACTACTTAGATCTACTCTGAGTGTTAGAGAGTGGCGCAAAATTGTGTCCAATTGTCAGACTGAGATTCAATCGATTTCGGAATTCACAGTTGATCGGCGCCCCCTCGTCACCTCGCTGTTCTCATTTTCCCCACTCTCATAATTTATTGCGAAAGGTAATAGTCGTGGCTACTCAAACGTCACACATCCATTCAAACGAATACTCATTCTAAATAATGCGCGAAATATAGACGAACCGCCTCAGTAACATGTCAGCGTATGTAAATGATGTACACATATTATATACCCTTCGATTTTCGTGCTCTCCAGTGGCCAAAAAAACATTGTCATCCTGAGAGTGTCCTAAAGTCATCCTTAGAACGGCCATGCCAGTTCAATTCTAAAGATGTCTTTAGAACATTGAGGCGATATCTATGTATTAAAGGAAATATTGTAAAATAATAAGTGGGAGCAATTGAAATTCAGTAACGAGCGAGCGTACAAGGAATTAACCAAGTTTTTTCATTCTGATGGCGAAAAGAATCGTTAGAATCTGTAAATAATAAAAGAAAAGATGATAGGTAGTCTCATGAGGTGTTCTATTATTTTATAATTAGAGTGTGGCGTTTTTATCTTGTTGACCAATTTATCAGGTATCTGGCGATATTTTATGGGAGTTCGCAGGGACCAGCGAATGTACAATATGAAATGTACATTGTACAATGTACAACTCAAAACGCTATTCGTCGCCTCTTACGTTGTGGCTACATGGGACTAAATTCGCTAAATAGCTGTGATTTTGATTGCTTGTGACTATGAATGTGACATCTTATATGTAAGAGTGCATCTCGCAGGTAGAGTGAGTAGTGAGTACCTTTTTGGTTCATGGTCTCTGTTCACTTCGCTTCTTAAAAATTTTCTATTTTACAATCGCCACTTTTATCAATGTTTATATCAGGGCCGGCAGTTCAGGTGGGTAGTATGGGTAGTACTACCCACTCGGAAAAAATCCCTGTGGTTACTTACCCACTCGGAATTTGCGAACAAAATCTTATATTCCTATCTTATATTCCTAATTCCATTATACACTCATATCTCGTAGGAATTACTCATGTTTCCACGTGAATAAATTGTAAAAATCATTTGCCACCTCCTCTCTTAACTTCTTACTACCCAATCAAGCAAAAAGTTTGAAGCCGGTCCTGGTTTATATTCGAGGAATTTGTCTCATGCCGATCTTATTACTTGACAATCGAACATTCCTCTATTATCTTGTACCTATTTATTATGTGGATTTCTGATATTTATGTGCGATATTTTGTGAATGATTTTTATGTGTCTTTTACATTATTATGATTTTGAATATGTTCTCTGAATTTATTATTTGTTAGGTATATTGATTTGCCATGATATGTGTTGACCGCAATTTCCTGTATGCTATTTCGTAATTATATTTTATGTGTATTCGTTATTCTGGGGTTTACTATTTGATTCAACCGTGGAATTCTCTGAAATTCACGTTTTTCATATTATTTCGAATGTAATCTTCGTATTGTGTTTAAAATAGATTTACGATTGTAATCCAATGGTTTTATCATTGATCGTGGCTAGTATTTCTTAAATAAAATTCTATATTTGTTTATTTATATGTCTACTATCATTACGCATCCTTTATATCGTCAATTGATGGCTTTGTTATGTATTGATAATAGAATTAGAGATTTCATTCAGTTTCATTTCTTCACTCAATAAAATCTTGATTAAAATATAAGTAGAAAATTAAAATTAGCTAGTAATGGCAACAATCCTTATAAGAAGGAGTTAAATGAGCCTCTAAATAAAGTTCAGGTTAAATCATGAGACATCTTTGGGACATAAATTGGACTAATACGGATGTCGTAGGGATTTCTACGATGTCCTCAGGTTGGCAATATTTTTTTTTGCCCACTGGGTATCAAGTTATTTATTTCTTGAAGAATATTATGTCGACAAAGCTCATTTATAAGAAAAGATAGATTCCAATCTGTTCATAGATAGAGCTTATTCATTAGCAATACAACCGAGTTTTTATTAAGTTAAATTAATATAATTGTCGTAATCCGAAGCTTTGAAAGTGAATGGTGACAAATTTGAAATGGAATATTTATACAAGAGCTAAAGAGGAAAGAAACAAAAAAGACTTTTATTGAACAAATTAACAAAATTAATTTATTAAACAGTTAAGTATTTAAGAGGATTGGAGTGTTGGAAAAAAGTAATTTCCTAGGTTTCAATTTGAGACCGCAAAAATACACGGTTTTAAGTGCCGTTTGACAGGGAAGTGATTCTTGATGTGAGGAATGTTGCTTACTCATTCTTATTTTTGGAAAAAACTAATTTATTTGGGTAAAATGGAAAAGTTTCGTCTAGGGTTAGGCTTTAGGTTTGGGTAGTCGAAACTTTTTCATTTTAGTCAAACTTTCAGTAAATTTTTCTTCAGCCATTATATTATAACACAGGCCGACAAAAAAATAATTTATCTGAATTTTTGATGGGACAGGCTTATTTTTATGTATTTTTCGACGCTGAATCCGAATTTGCAATAAAATAAAGGGAGTTTCCTGGATTTTTTTCGAGATAAACGCAAAAAACATAGCTTTTTCATGGTTTTTATGATTTTTAGAAGTTTAGTAAAAAGCGTTACCCAAAATTGTTAATTTGGATCTGGATTGGAATATTCTATTACCAGCTTATTTATCAATATTTTTGTATCAAAATTTTCTTTGTGTAACGGGTCTAAAGTAAAATAATAGAAATACTATTATAGATGTGATAATTTATTACTCAGAACGAGATGTTTCGCTAATTACACGTAAAATAGAACTAAAGAGATGGGACCGCTTGCAGTGGTACCTGGTCCCGCACGTCTCACGAGATACGGAGGGGATAAGAGCTGCATCAGCATATAAATATTAGCTTATAGTTGAAAATGCTGTTACATTTGAAAGTTACTCTATAATATTTAAACCATTGAAATAAACTTACTTTTGCCATATCGATATCTCGAAAAAAAATTCATGAAAAATGTATTTTTTTAGCCATTATACTAGCATCCCACCTTAACATTTTTGATACAGAGCTTACCTTCGGAAGCATTAAAAAATCAAAAGTCAAAAGTAATCTTGGAAGTGGAAAACAATTGGATTATTCTGATATCTACGGGACAAGCAGGCGTTGATAGTTCGAACAGAGCGATAGCATGGTTGAACGCGGAAGTTGAAACGAGCTTTTAACCGACTCTTCGGAAATGACGAAAGTGTGGGGGCTTTGTTCCCGAGGATCTGGAAATGAGGACCGAAAGATAGTAGGGAAGTCAAGCTCGTCGAACTTTTAAGAGTTTAGCAGAGCAAGTTTGCCTGACAATGTCGATCGAAGTTGATTCTATGTATATCGAGGTGTGTCTGGGTCAAAAACGTGACCGAGGAAAGAACTTGAACCGGTCGCCCTCTCTTCATTTATCACGCTTCTTTCGTCCCGAGCGGGGGTTTCAAGTTTTGACTTTCTAGGAACTTCAGAGAGTCAAGAATGACGCGATAAAGTGGGAAAAGTTATGAAGAGTCAAACTGAGGATGAGACTTTTTACGAATTGTGGAAAAGTACATTACTGAGGTTTTATCGATTTGGATGACATGAATGGCCACTCTTGGTTGTAAAAGAATGGAGAAGATTGTCAATTTAATATATATTCTGTGATTTATTTTCTTGTAAAAGATTTCCAATAGAGCATTGTATAGAAATTTTAAATAGGGTCAAAAGTAGTACTATCTAAATATGATTTAGAAAAAGGGACTACTATTGTAAAAAACTTTGCTTTACTAGACATTTTTATTTACCATTAGGAAAAATGATCGAATTCATAGTAAAAATTTTGCTATTGAACTTTAGTAAAACAAAAACATGATTAATGCCTTGAAATCCTCGCCAATATATGTGAAAGAATAATTAATATTTAAGAATATTAGAACTAGATTCGACAAACATAATATTTATTGATTTGATAAATTGATCATTGCACTTATCTTTCTTATACACACTTTTTATAGGATTGTGTTGCTCGTTATCTGTATTATTATCCTTATTAGTCAGGTGCCGACAGATGAAAGAGGTTTGGTTTTTTTGGTGACAGAAGTGACTCATCGAGACCCAGAACTCGTTTCACCCCAAGTAACATTTTTCGTTAATAGAAAAAAATATGTAAATATATACGTCCATTTAATCAGTAAAGCTTAGTTTTGATGTGAAATTTTAATTAATAAGCTTCGCAGGGAACTTTACGCAAATTAGATAGGTATTCGGAATTTCATGCTTGTGTTCTAAATATCACATTTTGGTTTCTCTTACGTAACTAATATAGAAAAAAATAGTGTCTTATTCTTAATAAAATTCAAGTTTTTTTCTTTTTCAAGAAAATCAGAACTATTTATTTGTGACTTTTTAAAATACCGATCATGGAAGATAGTCTGACCTTTTTATAATATTAAAAGGAGAAAATTTTTCGTAAAAAATTAAGTACTTTAAGGAAGCAATATCATATCAATTCATCACACGTACAAGATTTATCTATGAATAAACCTTCATGATCGTACTTGCTCCTAAGTTATACTCTATTCTGCAGAATATTACATAACCATTACACACCTTAGTGACTATCTCAAATTTTAGAAGCCTCGTTCCATGACATCGATATTATCAGTTGTATACATGATTTAGCTCGATAAACCGTAGTCGTTTACTAATATTACTTCGTATTGGAGGATATTTGAGGTGAATTAGGGTGATTCAATTATATTATCCTAGATTATTATCATAATATACTATTCTACTTCAGTATACATATTGTATGATACATGCGAGTACATAACTACGAAAAATCTTGGCAAGATTTACATCTATGGAAATCACCTATCAAATCAAAATAGAAAGTGTCTCGTCTGTGTCACTTTAAGACTGAATTTTCCATGATCTATTAGACATGAATAGCCACTTACTTGCAATTCTTTGGCAGCCAACACTCGGCGACAGACTGCCGCCTGCGAATAATAAAAAAACGATAAAATGATCCAATTTCGTTACGCTTGTATAGGCCAGAAGTCTTCTGACAATGGGAGAAATGAGGGTTTTATTTTTAGCTAAAAAACTGACGTAAAAATATATCTAGGTTACTCAAAAAGACCCTGCTGGAAGTAAAGAGATCGAAAGATATAGAAATTTGGAGATAGAAAGAGATGACATTTTTCTATCTCTTCCAAGTATGTATCCACTTTGCATCTACAAAATGTTATCCCATTTTGTTCACCATTGTATTCCCGTGTCTGGTAACATCTATCTTTTCCTATCCCTCAGTCTATCTCTATTTCTGGTAACGTCTATCTCTTTCTATCTCTTAGTTTATTAATACCCAAAAAAACTTTATTCTTTTCTACCCCTAATTCTATCTCTCTTGCTGATTTGCATCTCTTTCTATCCCCAAGGCTATCTCATTTATTAACTTATTAATCTTCATATTTTAAATAGAATAATTTTTTAACAACAATATTTTATACATACATATTATTCTAATCATACCTCTAACGTATATGTATAACGCTGAAAAATCCGCATCTATCGGGACGCGATCCCTCGCGCTTCGAGTTTGCTGTCCAACGCTTATCCACTGAGCTAGAAACCACGCTTATCTCTTTGAATCTTCTCTTTTCTATCCCTTTATATCTCAATGCACATCAACGCCTATCTCATTCAATCTCCACTTCTCTATCTCTTTCTATCTCTGTATATAACTGTCTCTAACTTTCTATCTTCATTTCAATTCACATCCACGCTTATCTCTTTGAATCTCCTCTTTTCTATCCTTTTCTAAATCCTTTTCTGTACTTTTTCTAAATAAACTTGAATAGCAAAGAATATTGAAACAAAGAGAAAGTAATTCAAGAAGATAAGTTTAGAAATTGTCTGGGAGAGAACTCAGGGGATTGAAACAAAAAGCGGTTTAGAACAAGATAGAAATGTATAGACGATAATAGGAGAGAGATAGACAGGAATAAAGAAGTGTGAATTAAATGAGATGAGAGAAAATTGTGATCGACAAGGAGACAGAAAGGGATAGACAAGAATAGGTGAAAAATAGGAAGGAATATAGATGTGGGTATTGAAAAAGATAGGCATGGATGTGGATTTAAATGGAAATAGAAAGGGAGAGAAAACTAAAGATTAAAAGTGAATTGAGATTGGCAAGGACATAGAAAAGAATAGAATGATATATACATAGATAGAAAGAGATAGAGAAGTGGAGATTGAAACAGATAGGATAAAACAATGACTGACAAGGAGATGAAAAGAGATGGACAGGTATTGACAAGAGATAAAAAAAGCTAGAGAAGTGAAGATTGAAAGAGATAGGCAGAGGTAGACAAGAAATAGAAAGTGATAGAAAAGAGGAGATTCAAAGAGATAAGCTTGGTTTGGATTTATAAGTAGATAGAAAAAGATAGACGGAGATAGACGAGAGATAGAAGGAGATAGAAAGGGTTAGAATTTCTACCTCTCTACTTCCAACAGAGCAGAAAAGAAGACATTTAAAAAGATAAGTTTATTAATAGGCTGGGACAGTAATCATGGGATTGAAACACATAACAGTAAATTTCGTATGATAAGGAAATAGAAAGAGATAGATGAGGATAGGTGAGAAATTGACAGGGACAGAAAAGTGGGATTAAAAGAGATTGTACCAAATTTTGATTAACGGTGGTTTTAAGAGAGAGATACACAAGAATAAAGAAGTTGGGATTGAAAAAGATAGAGAAGTGAGGATTGAAAAAGATAGGAGAAAACGACTATTGACAAGGAGATAAAAAGAGATAGTCGTCGATGGACAAAAGATTGAAACAAATAGAGGGAATAGGCGAGCGATAGAAGGAGATATAATAGAAAGGGACAGGATTTTTATCTCTTTACTTTCAACAGGAAATGAAGATCTGAAAAATTTGTCAAGACTTGTGTTGAGTGTTGAAACAAAACTATACACATATCAAATACGTCCTTAGAACACTCCTAGGACATACAGTCTCAATTTAATCTATATCTTTAAGATATATAATGTCCTAAAGACGTTTTAAGAATATATTACATTCTCGGGACATCTTTCGTACTGACTCTAACCATTTTAAGAATATCCTCAGGATGTCTGAAAAAAATGTTCCAAAAGACGTCTTAGGAATGTCCAGAAGACATTTTTAGGACATCGTTAAGTTGTTTACCCAGTTATTTGCAGGTAACATACATATACAAATTCAATGATTTTTCTCATTTTGACTTTCAATTGACCTTGATCCAGACCTCATGGGATCAAACTGACTTTGAATTTGGATTCAGCGACTTCATAAACTTCTTAATATAGTAGTATTCTCCGATTCAATGATTTTCTCATTTTGATCTTCAGTAGATTTTGATCCTGATTTAATGAGGTCAATCCAGAGTCACTGCGACTCTGGATTCGTCAGATTCATCGGATTCGAATGCAGGGACATCAAAAACGTAGAGGTATGGTCGTTTGACTTGGGTTGCAAAAAATTTTTTATTGTGTAATAGATCCTTTAATTTGCAATTTGTAAAAAAGCCGGAAAATAGTCTACAGGGCCAGGTACAGTCAAAACACATTAGTCAGAAGATATATAGATGTTTAATTACTTATAAACAATACAATGTGGATGTTGCAGGAATTAAAAGGTATTCTTGTGATTACGTCAATGATTGTGCTATTCTCATATTGCAGTCAATCTTTATTATTATGATTTATTTATTATTTATTATTTGTAAAGCTGAAAAAATCCACTTCTATTTCATTTTCAGAAAAAAAATGCTATAAGCTACTTTGTTGTAGATCGCCTCAAGTTTATATGTAGCATATTAGAGGAAAGTATTATTGTTTGAATGATACTTATTTTATTAAGTCGAAATATCTCTTAAAATATTCAATCTATAATGTAAAAAAAGTGTTCAGACGAAAATTGTTCAAAACAGAGGGGTAAATTGAAAGGTACCATTGATTTTGACCTTGAGGTCAATTTTCAACGTCAAATGAAAGTTAAGAACCTTTTATTAAATGGATATCCCTATTTTGACTGTAGATTTAAAAAGAGTGAAAAATTTTACGTTAAAATAGTGACCTTAGAAAGGTCAAACGTCTAAAAATTTGACGCTGGAAAGCTCTTCCATTTATTTCCAGATACGAAATTTTGAACAAAATCGTATAAAACTTTATTAAATAATTTTTAATACAAAATTCTTTTAATCGGATATTTTTAGCCCTCAAGAATCACTCATTTCGCGACATTAATCAGTCCTTTCAGTGTCAAATTGACACTCTAAGATAAATTAGAGATACAGTTTAAATTTCTTTCATATAGAATCAATGAAGAAATATTAATTAATGATTCAAGAACTCTTTTATGTTGATTCGAATATTATTTTTTTGTAGACACTAGCAAGCTTTTCTTCATGTATTCAAATAGAATATAATTGTGCGGTAAAGTAGAATATAGTGTTAATTTTACAATAAGGATTGATGAGGGTTAATGAGATGTCGTAGATAACCTATAAATAATTGTATATTATAATATTACAAACAGCCTATTTAAGGCTTAAAATTTGTAAAATGTGATAGGAACATCAAAACTTATACTTATACATACTTATACAATATGTATATTAGGGTGGCGCTTATTTATCAAATGCATTGAATATCGGCTCCTGTCCCGGGAATCGTTTATTTGTACTATACAACTATGAAAGCAGCTTGGTCTATGCTTTCTAGAGACCCCTAATTTATTGAGATCGTTTACGCGGATGATAACAGTGTGTCCAGTAGTGGTTTAGAGGTAAAAAAAATATTTTTGACATCAATAGAGCTCTTTTATTCATTAAAAAAATTCACAAAAACGTAATTTTTTTGCGTTTTTTCGAGTTTATTGATCGATCATCAATATTTAAGCCCTAAGTAAGCTTTTCTGCAAGAAAGTAGAGTTCATGAGCTTTAATTTTCTTCGTTTTTGAAGTTTCTAAGTAGACTGGTTACCGAGATATCACTTTTCAAAATTGGTAACAAAGGCGAAACATGAAATCCGTGAATCGGACAAATCACAGAGCTGCACAGTTTTCTATATTTTTAATACTCTGAAAATTTTTCTCTTTGGAACTCAAGTTTGATGTAAAAGAATTGGCGGAAGAAAAAAAATTTTTGACATGTCAAATTATTTGTTATAAAGAAATATTAGCAAAACATAAGCAATATGATGGATTATGATGTTTTTTAAGTAATACTTATGCATCGAAATCGCTCGCTTAGACCAACGAGGAAAAATGTGAACTCGATATTGTGGTATCCGATATTTTTTGTTAAATTTATAAACAATTATTATAAAAAATGCATGGTTTGAACCGTTTTAGGCAGAAAGTAACCATGTTTTCTTTTGATTGTTTTTGAATCTCATTGCCTGTGATGCTCATTGAGAATTGAAGTGTTTTAGTCATCCGATATCATCAGCCTTAGTTCTTCATTTCACCAGTCATTTTTTCAATCAAATACCGGTTGCCAAGTAGAAGATTCTTATATGAAATGGAGCATTTCTAATTTTAAAGAAAATTATTCTTAGTTTAAAAATATTTGTTTAATGAAAATAGGGGTAGTTTATTTATAAAAAGAAGATATTTTAAGTTTAAGAAGACAACGCATATTTAGACATGTTTTTTACTGTGTATGCAACATTTTTCTAGCAATATTTTCCGTATACTTTCGTACAGAGCAAACATTTAGATGTCGTTTAGGTACAACTCTTTCTTCTGACGCTCTATTATTTCAACGTAGGGTTGTGAAGTGACGCGTTACTCGAGGTTTTTGACATACAATACGTAGAAAAATCTATGTTTTTCATATAAAAAAACAGGTAACCTTCATCTTTGATTATGGATTGCGCCATTTTAAATCGAATTTTGACCAGGGCTCGGATATTTGAAAAAGAGGACTAGGTAACTTTGTAAGGGTAGCACTCCCACCATCGCGTCGAAGTAATATGTGAAACAAGGAATAGTTAAATAATAATTTAATAATAATTGTTTATAAATTTAACAAAAAATATCGGATACCACAATATCGAGTTCACATTTTTCCTCGTTGGTCTAAGCGAGCGATTTCGATGCATAAGTATTACTTAAAAAACATCATAATCCATCATATTGCTTATGTTTTGCTAATATTTCTTTATAACAAATAATTTGACATGTCAAAAATTTTTTTTCATCCGCCAATTCTTTTACATCAAACTTGAGTTCCAAAGAGAAAAATTTTCAGAGTATTAAAAATATAGAAAACTGTGCAGCTCTGTGATTTGTCCGATTCACGGATTTCATGTTTCGCCTTTGTTACCAATTTTGAAAAGTGATATCTCGGTAACCAGTCTACTTAGAAACTTCAAAAACGAAGAAAATTAAAGCTCATGAACTCTACTTTCTTGCAGAAAAGCTTACTTAGGGCTTAAATATTGATGATCGATCAATAAACTCGAAAAAACGCAAAAAAATTACGTTTTTGTGAATTTTTTTAATGAATAAAAGAGCTCTATTGATGTCAAAAATATTTTTTTTACCTCAAAACCACTACTGGACACACTGTTATCATCCACGTAAACGATCTCAATAGATTAGGGGTCTCTAGAAAGCATAGACCAAGAAAGGACAGCTTAGGAGTATGAAAAATTTGAAAAAATTCGAAAAAAGCGTTTTTTGCAAAGTGAAACGTGTTAAACGCTTTTTAAATCCGGTTTCGCAGCTGCTTTCATAGTTTTATGGTACAAATAAACGATTCCCAGGAC
>UCOH01011489.1:0-20855 GCA_900474275.1 Synergus japonicus | reverse complement strand
GTATTAGATTTGTGTAAAATTTGACCCCCCCCAGTTTTCATCAAATGTCCACGTTTTGGGACCCCCTGAACCCGAAAAACATGTTTTTACGAATGTGTCTGTCTGTCTGTCTGTAGATTTTAGTTTGTTAGCACGATAACTTTCGAAAGAATTGACCGATTGGATTTTCCTTTGGTATACTCTTTTAGTGTCCCAAAATGAAGGTCAAGTTCGTTGGCCAGCCATTTTGGATAAAAATTCAAAAAGTTGGAGCTTTTTGAACATTTTTGAAACCACTTTTTTTTAAATTTTAAAATTCTAATGACAGATGTTCGTAGTACTCAAAAAGACGAACAATTTTTCTTAATGACTTTTTTGGATAAAAAAAAATTTAAAGACATAACATTTTGAAAATCCAAAAAAATTAAATAAAACTTGAATTAGAAGCCAAACAAAGCAGGATATGAAAAAAAGTCTAAAGATGAAAAATATTAATTTTTGAACACTCTATAGGATAGGTATAATAACTTTTTGAATTTCCTTAAAAAATCGAAAATTCAAATTTTCAGCCAAATAACGCGAAATACAGAGAAAATGATAAGAAACATAATTATTTGCCTTAAAAAGATCTATAAGTTCCCCTTGAACCATTTTTCAACAGGATGAGTAGTTTTCGTTTTAATCATGAAAAATATTGTTAAACAAAGCCGAGCGCGAAGCGCGAGGATTAAATGAAATATCGAGCGCGAGTGCCCTGATGAGAATGTGCTCCTTAAGGTTGATAGAACCTTAAGTAAATTAGTTTTCGTTCGCATTCCATTTCATTTTGTAGTAATTTAAATTTAAAAAATAGGTGACAGCGCGCGAAGCGTCCTGAAGGGCGCAAGCGTCGCGAAGCGCGCAACACGGAGCGCGACGTGTGGATGAGAATGTGCCCGCGCGAGCGGGCAGATTTTTTTATCTTGTATAATGAAAAAAAATTTCGATTTGCTAAAATTCGTAATGCATTTTTCACTTTGAGGTTAGGTGCTCTATATGCTTTCTGCAAGTTTATTCCCAAAGTGCGCAATATTGCAGCCTAATAATTTGGAAAACGCAAATATATATAAAAAGAAACCTAAATGGCCTACTTTTGTTTGTGGGTAAGTCAAAAAGTAAAATTTTGTATTTTGCAGCGAACAGTCCAAGTGTTGAATATGATTGATCAAATAACCCCATTGTTTGGCCAGAAAAATGAATATTTTTCCCTGAAACTTTGGAAAACGGTGGAGTACATTTAAACAGACCGATGATGTCTCTTTTTATCTCGCAAAATTAAAAAAAAGTTTTATCTTGCTAAAATCGATAAAGTTTTGAAAATAGTGTTTAGATAAAACAGTTTTTTTTCTGCCGATTAGGGCGCCCTCTGCATAAATAGAGATTTTGAATGAGTATTATTTCTAAAACTTGGTCGATAAGAAGTTTCATTATGAAACGAAATAAAATAAAACCCTGACGTTTATAATTAATTATATAGTTATATATTAAAAAATATATATATTAGTCCGTCTTCTTCTCCGGGAATCCCGGAACTCTCCGAGAGCATCTCGTTTCTGCGTTTCAGATCTGGGATCACTGTCCGGAGCGTGCCGGTCAGTCTTCTCAAACGAGGCAGCATGCGCACGCATTGTTTTGATTTACCGGTGGAGAAATTCTTCCATTGGTCCATTTAATTCGATTTTGAATCGCGGCCCAGATTGCAGTCAATTGCAGAATCTCTCCAGCAGGAAGCCAACACATGCTGCGCGCGCATGCTGACCCGTTTGACTGCCGGTCGACATGTCGGTTCTTGTTTAACCTGGTCATGGCCGTATGTGCAAAGCTTTTTAAAAGCAGGCACTAGCCAACGAAAAATAAATAAGAAGAAGGTTCTTGTTTAGCAGAATGCACAATGGGGTCTTCTGCCAGTGTTCGGTTCGGGGAAAAGTGATAAAAAATGTAACTTGCTGCGAATTAGTGGTGTTACCGGATTATATATGTGAATTAATATGCAGTTGTAATATGTTATTAATATGTGGACGGATGTGGATTAATATTACGGGTTTACATGCATTCAGGGATCTTCAAGAACTATGCAACAGGTATTAACATAACCTTATTCTTTTAGCCTTTTGCAAAACGTTTATAAACGAAAAGATGTAATTTGTTTTCAATTAATTCAATCAGTTCATAATAATCCATTTTTACATTCTCATCAGAGAGAATGTATTAGATTTGTGTAAAATTTGACCTCCCCAGTTTTCATCAAATGTCCACGTTTTGGGACCCCCTGAACCCGAAAAACATGTTTTTACGAATGTGTCTGTCTGTCTGTCTGCCTGTAGATTTTAGTTTGTTAGCACGATAACTTTCGAAAGAATTGACCGATTGAATTGTCCTTTTAGTGTCCCAAAATGAAGGTCAAGTTCGTTGGCCAGCCATTTTGGATAAAAATTCAAAAAGTTGGAGCATTTTGAAAATTTTTGAAACCACTTCTTTTTTTAATTTTAAAATTCTAATGACAGATGTTCGTAGTACTCAAAAAGACGAACAATTTTTCTTAATGACTTTTTTGGATAAAAAAAAATTTAAAGACATAACATTTTGAAAATCCAAAAAAATTAAGTAAAACTTGAATTAGAAGCCAAACAACGCACGATATGAAAAAAAGTCTAAAGATGATAAATGTTTCTTTTTGAACACTCTATAGGATAGGTATAATAACTTTTTGAATTTCCTTAAAAAATCGAAAATTCAAATTTTGAGCCAAATAACGCGAGATACAGAGAAAATGATAAGAAACATAATTATTGGCCTTAAAAAGATCTACAAGTTCCCCTTAAACAATTTGTCAACAGGATGAGTAGTTTTCGTTTTAATCATGAAAAATATTGTTAAACAAAGCCGATCAGTTTTAGGTCGCTTTTTACGAAATTCGAAATGATTTGTGGGGGCGTAAAGGACTTCAAATTAAGAGCCAAGCAATGATCTATGTTCAGTCAAATCTCTGCAATTCAATATTTGTGAGTTTAATATGTGAGTTTGTGAGTTTAATTACAAATAATGATTTGTACGTTATCTAATTTAAAGAAAGATTTTTTCGAAAATCTAATGATTAATTTCTCGATCAACAGGTGGCAGATTTCAAGGCACAGAACACCAAAGCAAGTGAAAATATACAGCAAAGAATGTATGATCCTAAGCCTCGTGTTTGGGAAGAATTGTTCCATCCTTTGCATGTTTTACTGAGAACAGTACATCGCAAGGACTACCAAGTAGCCATGGATCGTTTCATTTAATAGTAAGAGTTTACCTTTACCTAAAGAACGGTGCCAGTTTCTTCAGATTATGAGGATCCGAGACTAGTTCAGTGATCGAAAGTTTTCCACTAGATGATTTATATTATTTTGTATAAATCCGTCAATTGACACAATGTTGCGGAGAACGTAATGGCACTCGCTATTTATCTTTTAGAGATGGCAGTGATGAGTGCAGAAGTTCCAGATAAGGCAGTAAGTAGCTTAAAAGTCGATAATAATTTGCAGAGATTTGAAATAAAATTAAAAATAATCTTAAATTGTACAGAATAGTTCTCTGTATCAGTACACCAATGGAGATTCTCCATGTGTGATAAAGGACATGGACTTGTCCAGTTGGTTTGCAAGTGACGATTTGTCTGAAAAGCTTAGGACGGTTATGCCTTGCATGATTTTTATGCAAGAAGTGAAACACAATATTATGAGTAGTGAGTTCTGTTCATAATTTTTAATAATAGGTATATGTGGGTGATTGTAAGATTGTGGGCAAACTTAAGCGGCTAAAGTGGTAATCATATTTTTATTATGAACTGAGTAATAAATAATTTTTATTGATTGTATCAGATGTAAAAATTTGAAATATTAAAGGGGCACTTCTGAAAATAAGAAATGATAATTTAATTTTTATTTGAAATATGTAAAGTGGATCTGAGGTTATGGGATTTGATGCAAAAGAGCGCCAGATTTAAAAAATACAGAACCAAGTTTATCGCATGCATATCACATATGATATAAGCATATGATAATGATAAATGTTTTTGTATTAGACCATTTTTTAATGTAAGTTAGGTAATATAATTAAAATTTTACATTTTATAAAATTATCTTTAATAGTTTAAGGGCATGTATTACTTACCCGATCCCTACCTTACCGACATTTTTTTCTCTGTAACGATATGTCTAAATTTATAAAGATATCAAATTGAAAATTTACAAAATTAAAGAAAATATGCTAATGTATGTTTCTCTGGTCTTAACTTTTTGTAAAAATAAAAAAAAATTTTTTTAAAACTGTCAATATTTAGGGCCAGACAAAGTATATACAACGTACCTTAAGGCTTTAGCTTCAAATATAGACATTTTCAATGTGGTATCTCAATAAATGTAGACGTAGGGTTACAGAGAAAAAAATGTCGGTCAGGTAGGGATCGGGTAAGTAATACATGCCCTTAATAAAATTACAGTCTTTTCCAGCTTGACTTACATACTTTGGCTGTTTTTTTTTATACTTTATGAAGAAGTGTAATATGCTATATTTCATTACCTATCTTTCAAGTTGTCGTTTTACGACAGCAATTTTATAACTTAGAGAAACTGGGACAAATAGATTAACTTAAATATAAATTACTATGTAATAATTAATGCTTATCACAGTCGTTACATGTTATTGTTGTTGTTGTAAACGAAATCTTTAATATTAATTAACTAATAGTTAATATTATTTAGCAGCCTTTTTCTTCGCAGTCCGTTTCTTTGCAGGTGGAATTTTACATCTATGAATTCCTAACTCATAATGGAGACAATTTTCATTACACTCAAAGCAACTTAGCGTACGCATTCTTAGTTCGTTTTCTACATTACCAGGTAGAAATTTCTGTACTCCGCCGAAGTTCACCATCGGGGCAATACTGGCCCAGTACAGTTTGCCAGTACAGATAATCGGTAATTCGCCAGTACTGGCAAAAGTCTAGCTTCACGAATGGAGCAGTACTACTCCGGTAGATAAATGGCAATTCAACCAGTACTGGCTCCACGAACGGAGCAGTACTATGCCAGTCGTACAAATACAATTTTTTTATTGTTTAATGTCATTATTGAGGTGTTCCTAAATAGTGAGAAACATTAAATACATATAATCATCGTAAAAACAATTTTTAGAAGGTTATTTTAAAACACCATGTACAAGTTATCTTTATAAAATCTAAAAATTAAAAACTTTTTACTTATAAGTTCTCAAAGAAAATGTATGTAAGGTATTTATCATAAAAAAAATGTAATTGTATTTTTAATGCGAAATTTTTACTATTAAATAAACTTACAACTTTAATATAGAAAATGCTTTCGTAAACAATAATTTTCCAAATTTCAGTTTTCGCAAATACAAACATTTTTTGAAAAATAATTTTAAAAAATTTTAATAGAAGAATTTTTTTAATACAAATATAAATAAAATTTCATGAAAAAAATATTTTGTTTTGTAACAGATAAATTTAAAAATGAAAAATTTTTAAATACATCTATTCATAAAATGTGTAAAGCAAAAAATATATGTATCTACATTCCTCGTAATTATCCCTGGTTTTCAGCGAAAGAGCTTAGTTGAGTTTTTGTTCATGAACTCCAAGTGATTAAATAGCTCAGGCGGTTAGGGTGTATGTTTAGGATGTTAGGGTCAAGGGGTTTCGATCCCCAGCGAGTGCAATTTTTCGAACAGTAGTAGCGTGCGATTTATATATGTAAGTGATCTCGCGTGTGATTCTGTAATTTAAAACATAAATTAAGTGCAGAGCTTACATTAAAAACAATTCTTTTTTGGTAAACAGTAACTACGGCGACTATAGTAGCCAGTACTCTACCAGTAGGTTGTCAGTAATGTACCAGTACAGAACCATGCATTACATGCCAGTAATGGCCCAATGCTGGCCCAGTACAAACAACCAGTACTGGGCCAGTACTGGGCCAGTCGTGAATTTCTACCTAGGTTATTGCATACCACCTGATGGATTTGCATCGTTCCTGCAAAAGGGCAGCCATTCTTGCTAAATTTTTTTTGAGTATTCATCAATTTCATCTTTACTCACATCAATAAAGATTATTCCAGAACAAGCAGTTTTCAGGAGTTCAAGAATAGTTTCGAAATATACAATATATTTTCCTTCAGCGACAAATCTATCAGCTACACGTTTCACGACCCCACCTACTCCATCTGGAGCCACTTTATCGTGTCCAGCTTCAGAATAATTCCATGTGAAATGTTCCATGTTTGGATACTACATTTTTAAATGTGGACCCAGACAATGAAACATAGATTTATTTCTATATTGCGTGCCGGGGCTATCGCTGAGGAAATGAAATCGAGTATTACACGAAGCTGCATTTTGAAAGACGTTTTTTAGTACAGGCTCAAGATGAGCCTGTACTAAAAATTTTTTTGATTTTTACAAAAAGTTAAGACCAGACAAACATACATTAGCATATTTTCTGTAATTTAATAAATTTTCAATTTGAGATCTTTATAAATTTATACATAGCGTTACAGAGAAAAAAATGTCGGTAAGGTAGGAATCGGGTAAGTAATACATGCCCTTAATATTCCCAATCTTTTATTCTTCGAAAAAGGACTGGAATGGTTTTTTCAGTTAGAATTTGCGTTACTGTTTCTTAGTTGAATGTGGTATGGCTACTGCACATAAAGATGGTATTGTTGCCATTCCTCATATCAACAGTAAAGATGAATTAATACCATCTCTGCTAAGAGCTTTGACACCATCCACTGAAGAATCCATAGCCTTTGCCGTTGACTCACCTTCTTCACCGAATCGTATGTTCTTTCAAATTATTGATTTTTCTTTATTTTTTTAGTTGTTGAAGAAACAGATACGAACTTAAAATGTTTCAGAGTTGATTGGATGAATTAGTTAAATGTAAGGTAGATGATCATAACTTGAAGTAAAAATTTTTCTTCTTTTTCCAAAAGATCATATAGGTAACCAACCTGCTTTGCCACCTACACCTCAATGTCCAGTTGTTATGACCGGAAATGAAATAGTGGCAGTTCAAAGTGTGGAGTTAGAACGACTGAAATTGTATCCTCAATATTTAATACTCAGAGACACTTAACACACAGAGACCCTCTAGTTATCAGGAGTGCCAGACAGTTATTATCCAGATTCACAAGGATGTCTCCAACGCCGATCTACTATAGTTAGTTTCCAATTCGTTCTTTCCTTTTTTTGGACGTCCATTTATAAGGTAACGCTTTTTTTACGATTTTTATACCCTACCTACCTACATTTGCCTTGACTCTCGAATGAAATGCTCATAACGGACTAAACGAATTTTTAATTTATGAAATTTATGAAATAAAATAGAAATAAAACAAATAAAATAGAATTATTGAAATTTATTTGTTATTATTATTTTAATAACATTGAAATTTTTAATTTTACAAGAAATTTCTAATTTTCTATTCCTACTCCAATAAATTTCGGGAATTTCGTGCATGAATAAAAACCGATTCTTCATTTATTTTCTAATCAGGAAGTAAGAAGCACAATATCAATAAAAATAGATAGATCGACCAAATATACAATTTTTAAGTTAAAAAACTTGAGATATGAGAAAATATTAGAAAAAATAGTCCTTTAAAAGTCCTTTAAACGGAAAAATAAAATTGTTGTTAAACATTTTTTATAAGACCAATAATAAATCAATAAGATAGTTCTTTTAATCATCTCTAAAATGATTTATTTGGATACATTATGCAGTGAACAGAGCAGAGCGAAGAACTCGAAGTTTAAGCAATTTTTAATAAAGTACAAACCGCGAAGCACGAGTGTACTAAGGAGAAATATAAATTTTTGTAAATAAATTTCTCTTTGCTTCTGCAATAAAAACAAAATTTGTAATTTTCACATGTATATTATACAATAACAGGTTATCAGTTACACACAAAATAAAGTGTATAGACGTAAAGGCGGGGGGCACGCGCGAGACACAAGAAAAAGCTATAAGCAAAGTTTGTAAGCCTTATCAGTGATCAAACACATGGTATTTTTGTAACTAACAATAATTTTAAAATCAAAAAGATAAGATACAGAAAGTCTAACTGACAGTGGAATTAAACTTTGAAGCTTTGAAAAATCTTACAAAAAATCTACTACAACAGCACACAGTACCGGATCTAGGTTGGATCGAACTATGCCAAAAGAAAACTAATTTTCTGAAGGTACTATATCGACCTTAAAGAGCACATTCTCATTTTCATGATTAAAACGAAAACTACGGATCCTATCAAAAAATGGTCAATGGGGAATTTCTAGATCTTTTTAAAACAAAATATTTGATACAAATTTTTTTGATAACACGTAATTAATTTATACGAATGTAAAAAATAACTAGGTATACAGCACAAATATATTGTCTCATTATTTTTTATCAAATTATTTATTCAATCAAAAATAATTAGAAAGAAATTTAAAAACCACAATTAAAACAAAAACTACTCTCCTATTGAAAAATAGCCAAAGGAGAACTTGTAAATCTTTCTAAGATATTTGGCTTAAAATTATAATTTTCGATTTTTTAAGGAAATTCAAAAATTTGGATGATTGATGTACTGTTTGTATGAACATAATATTAGTAAAAATATTGATGTCAAGGCATGTGGTTTCTACTTGGTTGAAATCTTAAAAATATACAGATATAAAGTATTAGATTTGTGTTAAATTGGACTCCCCAATTTCGTCAAATGTCTACGTTTTGGGACTCCCTGAACCCGAAAAACATGTTTTTACGAATGTGTTTGTCGGTCTGTAGATTTTTAGATTTTGGGCACAATAACTTTCGAAAGAATTGACTGATTGAATTGGCCTTTTGTATACTCCTTTAGTGTTCTAAAATAAAGGTGAAGTTCGTTGGCCAGCCATTGTAGATAAAAATTCAAAAAGTTGGAGTATTTGGAAAATTTCTGAAACCACCTTTTTTTAAGTTGAAAATTCTATGTACGGTTGTTCGTATACACAAAAAGTTGATATGAAAAAAAAGTCAAGAGATGAAAAATGTTTCTTCTTGAACGCCCTATAGGATTGGCATAGCAACTTCTTGAATTTCTTTAAAAAATCGAAAATTCAAATTTTGAGCCAAATATCGCGAGATGCAGAGAAAATAATTAGAAACATAATAATTTTTCTTAGAAAACTTTACAAGTTCTCCTTTGGCTATTCTTCAATAGGATGAGTAGCTTTCGTTTTAATCAGTTTTGTACTACTGTCAGTTACACCTTCTGTATCTTATCTTTTTAATTTTAAAATTATTGTTAGTTACAAAAATACCATGTGTTTGATCACTGATGAGGCTTAGAGACTGTGCTTATAGCTTTTTCTTGTGTACCAGATATCTCGCGCGTGTCAAGGCGCGCCCCTCCTTCACAAGTGTATACTCTGTATTTTCTGTGTAACTGATCACGTGTTATTGTATATTCTACATGTGCCATTATAAAATTGTTTGTTTATTGCAGAAGCAAAAAGAAATTTATTTATTAAAAATTCTTACAAATTACTTACACCTCGCGCTTCCGCTCTGCTCTGTTCACTGCATAATGTATCCAAATATATCATTTTAGAGATGATTAAAAGAACTATCTTATTGATTTATTATTGGTCTTATAAAAAATTGTTTAACAACAATTTTATTTTACCTTTCAAAGGACTTTTAAAGGTCTATTTTTTTGTAATATTTCCTCATATCTTAAGTTTTTTCACTAAGAAATTGTACATAACAAAATTTTTTAAGAGTATTTTTCACGATCAGAACGAAAAGCGGGCAGATTTTTCAAATTAAAAATTACGCAGTAAAAACTTATCGTAATACAATTATGACACAAAAACAAAATTAAAGATATCAGATAATTCCAAAATATTGAAAATAATTAAAGAATCTTTTAAGAATAATTTTCAAAAGTTTGTCAAACATAGGAAATTTGTTTTTTCCTGAAATATGTAAATATTTTTTTTTTAATAGAACCACATTATAGACCCCTTTTTTATGATGTCGCAGAAAAATGTTATCTTGTGATTTTATCACTAACTTTAATACACGCAATATATGCAACAGCAATTAGTATTTGCAAATCAAGAAAACCAGCATGCGAAATCTGTATGCAAGAACATAAAACATAAAACACATCTATAAAATGAGCAAAAATATTGGTTTTTAAATTCAAATTTTCCAATGTATGGAGCAGGAATCGCCGATTAACGAAATGTGAGTGAAAACTGCCTGTAACTTTGCTCAAATCTTTAAACACGTTTTTCTCGAAACGACTTTTTCCAACACAATTTGACATGATTTCTCAAGTTCTAATGAACCGATTAACATTATATTTAAAAATTATATTATAACTTTTTATATAATTTATTAAATTATATAATTTAAATATACTATATTGTATTTTTAATTATCTCTTTTATTTCAACCTTTCTAAATGTCGTAGTTTTAATAACTTATGTCTAATTTAAAAATGTTACAACGCAAATTGTTCTTTAAATTATTTTTTCTATGAAATATGTTCTGATTGAGAAGAAGTAAGGTAATCATTAACTTAATTTTGAAGATTCTAAAAACGGTTTTAACCAAAATTCCTTGGAAACATTTTGAAAAGTAGCTTTAACTTCGTTTTAACATGATGGGGCCATCCGCCTAACAAGGCTGACGAGTCTAGGGCGTAACCACACCACCAGTATTCGGTTCTCGCGTTGCGAACTGCCGAGGCTTTTATAGCTTTACAAACGACTGCGAATAGCATTTAAGCCAATAGACTTCTTTCTTGAAACTCAAGAAAAATCACGATTTCAACTTGAATAGGAAAAAAGAAAAAACTTTTCGTTCACTGGTTGAAGAATTTTTCGTCTGGTATAAGGATTCTGAGAAATACAACAATTTCTTTACACCCAATATCCATTTCTTTTTAATAAATATTTTTGTCAAAACCTGAACATTACCCCAAGAAATTGGAGCATACATATATCGACTGTGCTCTGAGGTGACCGCGGGGGTAGGGAAGTTCTTGAAGCATCCAGTTTCAAAACAGCCGAGTGATGGATCGTAGATAAATGGAGAATATTGACTGGAAATATTAGAGATATTAAAAAAAAAACGGCTTCGTAACGCCTCTCCTAACAGGAATCGCGTCACCAGATTGAAATGCGACACCAAAGCTCTTTGCACGAGCCCCTTTTCGATCATATTACGACAAGCCAAGTGTTTCGCCCTTGGATGTTTTCTCGCCAATATCATCAACGAACAACCCTTAAGAGATTGAAGACAGATTGACAAAAACATTTTCGGCCTATTTAGAGACATAAAATATGTCTTGATTTAATTCAATGGTCGGTTTCTCGTTTTCAGATACACGCAAACCCCGATCTATCGGCTTTTTCGGGCTTGATCTAAAGTTGCCGTGAATCGCTTCCCTGTTGGAAGTAAAAACATAGAAAGTATATTTTAATTTTTCAGAAATGATATAGAAATGAAAGTGTATCCAAATTTATCCTTTTACAAATCCAAGCCAATCTATTTCTATATCTCTTTTTTAATCTACAATAAACTCTTTCGTTTCGAATTTCAATATTTCTATCTTTTTATTTCTTATTTGGTCTATGTTTGCCATAATTTCCTATCCACTTACCCTCGCCAATCTTTCCTTATTCTTCACCAATTCACTACAATTTCTCCCTGTCCGTTTTGCAATAACCACGCTTATCCTTTTCAATCTCCACCATTCTGTCCACATTTATCCTTGCATAATCACTTTAATCATTTTCTATCTCTCTTATTGAAGTATACTACTAAGTCTATCATTTTCAATCTCTATCTTTCTATCCATGCCTGTCCTTAATCTAATCATCTGAATCATTTTTTATCCTTTTTAAAATCTATTAGGAACTCTATAATTTTCAATCCATACAGTAAACAAGTCACAGCCGTATCCCTGTTAAAAGTAAAGAAATACAAATCCTATACCTTTCTATTTCCTTCTATCTCAAAGATAGAATGGGATAAAGATTGTTTATCTCTTTCTATCTCTCGTCTATCGCCGTATATCTTTTCCTATCTCCATATCAATACACACCACGCTTATCTCTTTGAATCTCATCTTTCCGATCCCTTTCTATTTCTTGTCTATCTCTGCCTATCTCTTTCTATCTCCATCTCAATCCACATCAACGTCTATCTCCTTCAATCTTCACTTCTTCATCTCTTTTTATTTCTTGTCTATCCCCGTCTATCTCTTTTTATCTCCTTGTCAATCACCGTTCTCTCCTATCTCTTTCAATCTCCACTTCACTATCTCTTTCTATTTCTGTATATACCTGTCTATACCTTCCTATCTCCTTTTCAATCTCAATTCACTGTTATGATATTCGCATATCTCTTTGAATCTCCTCATTTCTATTCCTTTCTATCTCCATCTCAATCCACATCAACGCCTATCTCTTTCAATCCCCATTACTCTATCTCTTTCTGTCTTTTATCCATGCCCGTCTATCGCTTTCTACCTCTTTGTCAATCACAATTCTCTCCTATCTCTTTCGATCTTCACTTCTCTATTCCTTCCTGTTCTATCTCTTCCATTCTCGCCTATATCTTTCTATCTTCTTGTCAATCGAAAATTGCTATTTGTTTTAATCTCCTCATCTCTGTCCCAGCCTATTTATAAACCTATCTGTTTGAATGTCTTTTTTCTGTTTCAATTGAACTCTTTTCTATTCAAATTCATCTTCATAAAGGACTAAGAGATAGAGAGATATATATATGTTACTAGAAATAGAGATAAACTGAGGGATAGGATAGAAAGAGATAGATATTACTAGAGACAAGAATAGGCTGAGAGGTAGGAAGTAAAAAGTACCCAGTTGGTAGTAAAAAGATAGAAAGTCTATCTATTGGAATCTTTTTCAATATTCAGGATTAAAATAGAAAGGAAAAATGTATCCAAGTATATTCTTCCATATCCATGTTAATATATATTTATCTCTACAATAATCGGATAATATGTTACTCTATTCGATATTCACTGCCGCACAGAACTTAAGGAAACACTAAGACATTTGCTCACTATCTCTTTCTATCTCTTTACTTCCAGCAGCGATGTACCAGTATTCTCAACGCGGACTCCATGATAAATCACTAAAGAAATTATCTACTTAGAGTGGCTACGGTACTGTCGAACTCATCTATCCTTTTCTATCTCCTTCAATCTCTAAGATAGAAAGGAATAAGGATTGTTTATCCTTTTCTGTCTCTCGCCTATACCTCTTTCTATCTACGGAGTTGTCATCCACTTCTGTTGGAGCGACCAGCCACACAATTTGAACTGCCCAGTCACTCCAACTCATAGAGTCATTCGTCACTCTAACTGGATGTCACGCTTCTCTCCAAAAGGAGAAGCTCACTTTTGATTAGAAGTTGGAGTGAGAATTCACTCCATTTGAGTGGGATCTCACTCCAAGAAATTTAGAGAAAAACCAATACAAAATGTTTTAAAATATAAAAGTATCGTTAAAAATTGTCCATGTACTCATTTTATTGAAAAAAGTGAAAAAAAGTTTCGTAAATCTCTAGAAAAGATTCCGTAAATTATAAAAGAATATAGGAAAGTCAAACTTTCAGTGCAAACTTAACATTGCACTTTGGAAAAACTGAAATCGTTTTTTTAAAACTTTTTTTATCGACAACAGGAGAAAAAGGGTGTTTTCCTAATTAAAAAATGAATCTTTTGTATATTATAAATTTAAATAAATAATGTGAAGAAATCGTGCAAAATTGTCAGCAGGCCAGAAAAAATTCAAAACTGACTCGACCAAATATAATTATCAAAATCTAAGTGCGGTAGCCCATAATCGCGATAAAAAGAAACTTTCTTCCTTCCCTAGCCGAATGTACGACTTCGCGGCCTCATTTCAGTCCGAGACCACACATTGGTCACTTTGCCCTGGCGTGTGTGATATGAAGGCCGAAGCGAAGCCACTCAGAGATCCAACTTTCTGGTCTTCCCAATAAGAAATCCACAACGGGCGCGGTATTGCGCCCATACTGGCTGATACCCAGTCGGAAATTTCTGGCGTACGCTAACATTAACAACGAGCGCAGTACTGCCCCTGTAATGGCAATCCGACAGTTGGCTAGCCAGTACAGACGCAGTACTGTGCCAGAGTTATACTCAGTACTGGTCCAATACTTGGCTGCCAGTGCTGGTTTTTCGGTACTGGTCCAGTACTGAAACTGTAATGGCAATCCAACTGTTGGCTAGCTAGTACAGACGCAGTACTGGAACAGTACTGAAACACCAGCACTGGTAGCCAAGTATTGGACCAGTACTGGGTATAACTCTAGCACAGTTCTGCGTCTGTACTGGCTAGCCAACTGTTGGATTGCCATTACAGTAGCAGTGCTGGACCAGTGCTGAACAACCAGCACTGTTAGCTCAGCATTGGATCAGTACTGGTTCAGTATTGCCCCAGTACTTAATCAAGTGCTTGCTACAATCCAACTTGGCATTTCTTTCAAGTGTCATCACTCAATACAGTATAAGTTTATACGGAAAAAATTTGTAATAAATTCAGCAATTACCGAATAATAACTTATGGGAAAAAAAAATCTTTTTAAGCCTTTTTGTTGAAACAATCAAATTGTTCTGAATAAAATGATATTATTTTTCTGTCAGAATAAATTGTTTTGTTGAACCAACCAAATAATTTTGTTGAGCTTTTATTCATTCGTAACAAATTTTTTGTTCTACTAATAAAATATCCTATTGCATCAATCAATATTAGGTACGGTTTTACATTTTCTAAAAATGAATATGAAAAGTAGGAAAAATTTCATATTCATATTTTATTTATTGTTAATGCAAAAGCGTTTTAGAATAAAATTATCTGGAGATAATTTAATATTATATTTTTAGGTACTGTACGTTTTAGTGTTTCGTGGAAAAAATATTAGGAGGTCATCTCATGAGTTAGGGTAATGGTTTACGTTATTGACTTCCGGTCGATAGATCGTGTGTTCGATTCCTGCGTTTTGCGTGCGAAATTTTATTTGTTATATATCCGTTAAAGTTCACAAATATTAATTATTTATATGTATATCCATAATACATCAACGAAGAAACCGTGTTCTTAATTAATAATTGTTTTTTAAGACATTTATTTTTATTTTTTCATCAGTACCGGCCAGTACTGGCTCAGTACTGCACCCGTTGTAAATTTCCCATTGGGCAGTACTACGCCAGTACGGACTACCAGTACGGGGCCAACACTGGGGGTCCAGTGCAGAACATTGTTATCACTCCAGATATATGCCAGTACTGCGTCTTCACTGGCTGCCAGTAATACATCAGTACCCAATAAGAAATCCACAACGGACGCGGTATTTCCAACTGGGTTGGGTCGTAATATACTATTTGTATATGAATTTAAATAATTGTGGAACATATTTACAAATGATTTGGAGATACTATTTCTTCCTATTGTTATAGTAGAAAATATTTTTTTCAACTTTATCCTCTAGCTTGTCATCAAACTTTTTTAAAAATAAAAATATTATCTCATTTTTCTACTTAAAGTTTCTACATTATAGAGGTTGCTACGTAATCTTTAAACATCCAATCAGATCTAGAAATAGCACCAGATAAGTCTATAATGATAGTGTCAATAGGATTGCAATCAGAGTAATTTTCTACAGCGTCTTTTCAATTAAATTAAACAACCCTGAACTCAGTTGGTTTCCGAACGTAAATACGAAGCACCTGCCTAACTTGGACGTTTGGAGGATTACTTCACGTTCCGTTTTGATTAATGCAAACCGCTCGGCAAAGATGAAAAATCAATGTCTTGAGAGATTGGTATGCTTAGAGAATTCATTGTGATTCAATTAATACAATGCATATTCATATATATGCATGTTTACGGAAAATCAGTGCTTCGAGTATAAACTGGAATTCAGGAAACAAAACAACTATCGTGGTGCTATGAAATCCAGGTTTACAAAAAGGATGAAATGTATTGAATTATAAGGGTGCAGTTCTGAATAGTGGTAATGCTTTATTTTCTTGATACTTCGTATACTTATGTATTTTGACCCGCTGACTACGAAAATGATAGTGAAAGTTGGCACAAATTTAAATTTAATGAGAAAATCCATAAAAACCCCATAAAATCATGGATTTTTGCGATTATCTCAGCTAATATGCAAAATTAAAAAAATGTTAAAAAAAAAATTGGGTCTCATTGAAATACACATTTTTTTCTGCGAGTGATAGTTTTCGAGAAAGTCAATGTTACAAAGATTACAATTATATCCCCATTCGTTTTGGTTTGGTACCTATACTTACGCTTCTCACCCTTTATCATTCCCTTTAAGATTCCATTTGACATTTCCTTTTACCATTCCCTTTCCCATTGCCTTTGCCATTTCTCTTTGCCATTTCCCTTTACCATATCCCTTTGTCATCTTTCTTTCCCATTCCCTTTACCACTCCCCTTTGTTATTCCCTTTGCCATTTCCCTTTAACATTCCCTTTACCACTCCCTTTTGCCATATCCCTATGTCATTTCTCTTTGGTATTCCCCTTGCCATTTCCCTTTACCATTTCTCTTTGCCATTCCCTTTACCATTCCCTTTGCCACTACCTTTGCCATTTCCCTTTACCACTTCTCTTTATCATTCCCTTTACCACTCCCTTTTGCCATATCCGTTTGTCATTTCTCTTTGGTATTCCCCTTGCCATTTCCCTTTGCCATTCCCTTTACCATTCCCTTTGCCACTACCTTTGCCATTTCCCTTTACTATTCCCTTTGCCATTTCCCCTTACCATTCCATTTGCCACTCCCTTTGCCATTCCCTTTACTATTCCCTTTGCCACTACCTTTGCCATTTCCCTTGACCATTTCTCTTTACCATTCCCTTTGCCACTACCTTTGCGATTTCCCTTTACCATCCTCTTTATAATAATTTTCTTTTACATTGATTTCCATTTAGAATGTGAAGAGCCATCTTCACAATGTTCTAAAAACGTTTTTAGGTCGTTTTTGGAACATTGAACGTTTTTAGGAAGTTTTTTAGCCTGACTTAGGACGTTTTTTTGGACGTTCTAAGAACCTCTTTAAATTTTGTGCCCACTGGGATGGTATATGGATTTTTTTTATAAATAAAAATCGATATATTTGATTTTCTCGAAAACTATCACTCGCAGAAAAAAATGTTTCAAACAAAAAATTTGTATTTCGAAGAGATCTACAATATTTTGTTTGAAATATTTTTTTTAATTTTGTATATTAGCTGAGATAATCGCAAAAAGACATGCTTTTATGGAGTTTTTATGGTTTTTTTCATTAAATTCAAATTTGCATCAACTTTCACTATCATTTTCGTAATCAGCGTATTAAAATACATAAGTATACGTAGTTTAAAGAAAATCAAGCATAACCACGATTCGGTACTATATCCAATTATAATCTATACGGCAGATTAATTTTTTAAAGGTGTAATGATTTAAAATATAAACATCCAACTGTTTTGGACTTAATCACACACCGTATTCCGGTTTTATCTCAAGCGAAGTCCGGAAGAAAGCGGATGAATTTCAGATTTCACTTTCGATGAAAATAGTTTCTGGTTCATGATTTCGTATAAGTTTCTGGCATTTGCAGGGATTACTCCACTAATTTATTTACAATAACACTTAAAATTTCATAAGGAAATAAAAAATATTATTCTCATTGAATATGAATAGGAAATATACATATCACAGAATATAGATTATTAAATTATTATAGCAAAATGAAAATATTCAGGATTTCTTAAAATAAAAGTATAATAAAAACGTATTAATATTAATAAAACAAAAAATCTTTCAATAAGTTTAAGTGTAAAGTAAATATCAAATTTTATATTTTATATTAGTTCCAAAAGGCGTATTTCTTAATCCTGTAACATTTAAAAAGATTAAATGCATATTTATTACTAATAGAATAAGAAATTGTAAAATAAAATATAAAGAATAAAATTGATTTCAAGCCAGGGCTGTATGTACTAGTGTTCTCAACGTGGAAACAATGAAATTATCCGCTTAGAGTAATGTCCACTTTGTGGCTGTAGTACTGTCAAAATCGCAGCACATCTCTTTCGACCCCTCACTTTCCCCATTCAAAGAGTGCGACCGGCGCAGTTTCTAAGAACGCGTTAAAGTGGACAGTGTTATTTTACATAAATTTGATACCTTCTCTGATGAGAATTTAAAAATTACAAATTTTTGAATACCAACGTATTATTCTCTCCTGCCTGTAACCTCTTTAGGCGTTATAGCATACCCTACCAGCAAAGTCGGATTGAAAAGCATTGCTTCGCATTCAGGAGATTTTGTATTGAAGTTCGCTTTTCGATAACTTCACATTGGACGGGAAGCCAATACTTTTTAATGCGATAGTTCGTATACAGAGTACACCATGTTTTATGCGGCTAAATACGTAAGTGATAAATTCATCGTTCAATGCGAGTTAATGCGAAACTTCGATTTTAATTCAATTGTACTGAATACAATTGAATGCGAAGTAGAAAATTCGTATTAGATCGCATTGAATCGCACTCAGGAGACTTCGTCTTATACGATTGAATGCCGCTTTGCGACAACCTCGCATTAAAAGTGCAAAATTTCTTAATACTTTTGAATACTTTTTAATCCGACTTTTCTTGTAGGGTATCGATGACACATTTGCATGTATGCGGGCATGTGCTCGCGAAAGCATTCTAATCTTTATAGACATAGAGGCGCATGAATATGCCCCAAGTTCTATTTTCTCTAAAATTTATTTTACCGAAAATCAGTTATTCGAATAGCAAGTTACTATAATTATTATACTTCCGAATTAGCGTTTGACATAATTTTTATTTTATCCAATTATAATTTGACATAATGTTTACAATTCTGAATTATTATTTAGCATAATTTTCAGTTTCCCGAACTGCCATTTGTCATAATTTTTATAATACCGAATTACTGTTTAGCATAATTTTTATTTTTCCGAATGAGCATCTAACCTAAAATTCATTTTACCGAAAAACCATCTATCATAATTCCCATCTGACCGAAATCCCAAGTAACAGAAATTTCATTCTTCCGAAAATGGCGTTCAACAATTTGATTGGCTCATTTGAATTTCGCGGTATTATTCAGCCAATCAAATCGCCGGACGCCATTTTTGGAAGAATGAAATTTCTGTTACTTGGGATTTCGGTCAGATGGGAATTATGACAGATGGTTTTTCGGTAAAATGAATTTTAGGTTAGATGCTCATTCGGAAAAATAAAAATTATGCTAAACAGTAATTCGGTATCATAAAAATTATGACAAATGGCAGTTCGGGAAAATTAAAATTATGTCGAATGGTTATTCGGAAAAATAAAAATTAGGACAAATGATTATTCGAAGAAATAGAAATTATACTAAATAATAATTCGGAATTGTAAAAATTATGTTAAATTATAATTCGATAAAATAAAAATTATGTCAAACGCTAATTCGGAAGTATAAAAATTATAGCAAATTGCTATTCGATTAACTGATTTTCGGTCAAATAAATTTGAGGGAAAATAGAATTTGGGACATATTCAAGCGCCTCATAGACATAATATAAAGTTTCGAAAAATTTCCTTGATATGCTATTTTCGGGATATTTGTGACATTTGAGAGAGGGAATTCGTTATGCTTGAGAAATTGCAAAATAAGAAGTTATTTATTGTCAGCATACTTTTGAATTGTCTATTAAAGTTTCTTTAAACATCCAACATACACTGCCGAACTTATAGGTAATTTTTAAAAAGTGGTAAATCATATTTTCAAAAAATGTATTTGTAAGCTTTTATTGATTAGATGCGTTTAACATAAATGAGGTACAATAAATATTCTTTTAAATGTTTTAATTTTCAAAAATAAAGTTATTTTCAGGATACAAATTACTAATAAACTAGCTGTGAAGTTGTACCAACTTTTGTACTCTATTGTAATATGTTATTAATATGTGGATTAATATTACGGGTTTACATGCATTCAGGGATCTTCAAGAACTATGCAACAGGTATTAACATAACCTTATTCTTTTAACCGTTTGCAAAACGTTTATAAACGAAAAGATGTAATTTGTTTTCAATTAATTCAATCAATTCATAATAATCCATTTTTACATTCTCATCAGAGAGAATGTATTAGATTTGTGTAAAATTCGACCCCCCCCCATCTTTCATCAAATGTCCACGTTTTGGGACCCCCTGAACCCGAAAAACATGTTTTTACGAATGTGTCTGTCTGTCTGTCTGTAGATTTTTAGTTTGTGAGCACGATAACTTTCAAAAGAATTGACCGATTGGATTGTTCTTTGATATACTCTTTTAGTGTCCCAAAATGAAGGTCAAGTTCGTTGGCCAGCCATTTTGGATAAAAATTCAAAAAGTTGGAGCTTTTTGAACATTTTTGAAACCACTTTTTTTTAAATTTTAAAATTCTAATGACAGATGTTCGTAGTACTCAAAAAGACGAACAATTTTTCTTAATGACTTTTTTGGATAAAAAAAAATTTAAAGACATAACATTTTGAAAATCCAAAAAAATTAAATAAAACTTGAATTAGAAGCCAAACAAAGCAGGATATGAAAAAAAGTCTAAAGATGATAAATGTTTCTTTTTGAACACTCTATAGGATAGGTATAATAACTTTTTGAATTTCCTTAAAAAATCGAAAATTCAAATTTTGAGCCAAATAACGC
>UCOH01011488.1:0-34357 GCA_900474275.1 Synergus japonicus | reverse complement strand
TATATATATATATATATATATATATATGAAGAGACCATCTATTTGATTTAAGCTTTGATGTTACCATTGATGAAGAATTGATTTTCAATGCACGTTCTTGCAAATATGCTAGGAATGTATGACCTTCATGAACTTCGCGGGAAATTGTATAATCACATTATCAAGACTGAGGAAATCGTTTGGAGGAATTTGAGATGCCGTAATATTCTCGAAGTGCGGATCCTGAGCGAAATCGAGAATGTGAAATATTACTTGAAACTATTGGATTATAATAATTCAATAATTATTGAATATAAACTTCAACGAACGTATTTAATGAAGACTTTGACTATTACGAGTAGAAATTGTAGGGACATTAAACATGTTATCTTTATCTGATCATCCATTGATGACTTGTCTGTCGAATCTTCAAGGAATTAATTGAAGCCTCATTCCAATGTTATTCTACCAACACCAGGATGTCTGGGCTGCCTGGCCATACGTTAAGGTGACTTTGATGTGTTCTTTGCAAAGTGTCTTGACTGACTTAAAGGTGACTTGTCCCGGAAGGAAGTCCTGGTCGCATTCACAGAGACTGCAGAAATACACGACAACCGAATAACATGCAAATTGAATACTCCCACGGCGAAGCTGCTTCAAAGCCTCAAAGACACGAAGCTTGCGATAGAAGCAAAACTATATTGCAGGGAAAAGGGGGCGTCGGTGTCAATAATGTAAATTTATATAAATTCTTAGTAACATACTATAAGTAATGTAAAAAAGGTGAAAGTGAAAGTCAAAATAGAATTAAAAAGTTACATAATCGCTCCCCAGATTATATGGAGGAAACGATGAAATAAAGTGCACGTTTCCACCCAATTTCGTGCAATTCCTACGAAACCCCAGTTGTACAATGAATGTGCTCAGTTATGAGAAGGTTTATTAATGGGGGTCGACGACGTCGCCGTCGTTGCAGTTTCCGCTCTCTCCGCAAACGACATTGAAACTACGAGGCAGTGACGAATGTCCAGATATAGGCAACGAGCTTTTAGAGGGAAGCGAGAAGAAAAGGCCGCAGAATTTAATGAAATTATCCGCTGAGGTTAATGCGTAGTCGATCTCGCCCGACGTAATTATCTGAATTGAGATTTATCGAAGGCTATTATTACACTGATATTGCGAAAATCGAGCCTCGCTCTGATAGAGGGATGAAAGCAGGCGATTTACTCTGTGTGCTGAAATCATCCTTTCTGTATTGATTAGCAAATAAGCCTGGATATTTAGATAATTTATCATCAATGTTTATTACCGAGTTCTTCAATTTATTATAACTAGCAGACCAACACGTGCGCGAAGCGCACGATTATTTATTTAATTTCTTACAAATTCACGTCATTAAAAAATCAAATGTAGAAAATCTTAAAAAATTTGTGAAATCCTTTAAAATTCCACGAGGAACTTTAAAATTCCTTAACATTTTTTGAATTCTTTAAACTTCCTTAAAAATCTCTTAAAATTTCATGAAGTCCTTTTAAAATTAAACTAAATCTTGTAAATATTATACAAATCTCTTGTAATCACTTGCAATTCTTAGAAGCTTTTTAAAATTCTTTAAAATTCCACTAAGTCTTTTAAATATTGTACATATCTCTTGTAATCCCTTTAAATTTTAAGGAATTACAAATGTTTTAAAATTTTGAGGAATTTTAAGAGATTTCTAAGAATTGTAAAAGATTTCAACGAATTTAAGCAATTTCTAAAATTTTTCTAATTTTTCATGAAATTTTAAGGGATTTCAAAAGGTTTGTATGAATTTAAAGGGGTTTTTAGGAATTTTAAATGAGGTTCTGGAATTTCGAGGAATTTAAGGATATTTTAACAGATCCTCTTAAAATCCTTTAAAATTCCATGAAAAGCTTTTAAATCCTTTAAAATTACTTTTAAGAATCAAAATTTTTTTTAATTCTTACAAGCTTTTTAAAATTCTTTAAAATTCCACTAAATCTTTTAAATATTATACATATCTATTGTAATCCCTTTAAATTGATAGAAACCTTTTAAAATCCTTTATAATGTAACGAAAAACTTTAAAATTCCTTAAAATATATACAAATTTTTCAAACTTTTCAAAATTCCCTAAAATTCCACAAAAAAAATATTTTAATCGTTTTTGTGGATTTTTAAGGGATTTCAAGATGTTTTTGGGAGTTTTAAGAAATTTTAACGTATTTCGAAGGTTTTCCTGACATTTTTTTGCACCATTAGTTTGTTTTTCTTCTTTTAACTTCAAGTCATTCAAAAGCCAATCAGGTTTGCAACAACAATGTATGCGAGATTTTCGAGATATATCGTGACAACACTTTTTTAAGATAGGATAATATAATAATATGGAAAATTGTGCTGACAAATACATATTATAAATTGTCGAAAAAAGTCTTCTTACATCCGAGACTCGTTATTTTCTTCCACCTGACAAACACGAAAGACAAAAGGAGTGAAACATGTTCGAAAGAAAAATGTTATCATCACTTTCTTTGTTCTATCTATGAATTTTCCAAATATCGTATCGTGCAAAGTTTCAAACCTTCATAAAGGAGCGGAAGATTAAAGTCGGAAATTCAAGACCCCGTTTGGAGAAAATGTTGGGGTGAATGATTGTATCGAATTTATTGTGGAAGTTTCAAGGATTCAGGAGACCTTTTCTTTCGCTGGCGGATACCCAACCGTTGCTTCCGGTTAACGTTGTCTTCCAAAAAGGGCCAGCAGCAACCGAAAACAAACGCTCGCATTAAGCCGTCATAAGCTTATTCAGGTCGTCCCCCTATATGTAATCTCGCCCAGTGATTCGGAAACCGTAATTTCTTTTGTGCTTGCGGCTGAAACAAAATAGCGTCGCCATAAATCCAATCAGAGCTCGGGTTGTACTACTTCAAATCGTGGACTGAAGTTCGAGTTGATTCATGGTCGTTCGTGCATGTAGGGAAATTCGAAAACAACCCCAAGGATTCAATTGTAATACACCTTCCAGCACTGATCCCACATGGCTCCGGTCAAATAAATATTGCTTTTCAAAATGTGCTCTCAGAGTTCATACAAAATATCATTACGGCTCTAATTTAGACGTAAATTTTGCAAATTAAAGTTTATAGTTATAGAAATGTATAAAGATTTTTTATGAAGATTTTAAGATTAAAATTGCAGAAGTTTTTCGATTCATAAGGTTTCTGTTTTCAATGAAACCATTGCTATTCTTTATCTCAGTAACCATATTTTCACGTTATTTTTTTACGTTGACATGCTTATTCAGCTATATTTGCTGTCTTGATCGCTAAACATCTTTCCTCATTCCATGCAACATGTTTTTTTATTCAGGTAATGATAAATTTAGTGATAGATAAGAAATCAAGATTAAAAAATAGCAGGCTCTAATATTCGCACGATCCATGTGGAATGCGCCTTTTCTCAAACTTTTTAAGGCCATACTTCCAATTCCTACCTTACCGACTTTTATTTTATCAAATACCTCACTTGAAAACTTGAAAACTTGAAAACTTGAAAACAAACAGGAAAAATGCATTTTAGCGAGTAGATAAACGTTCATTATCGTTTTCTTTATGTTTATCTGCTACGAACAATTAATTTTAATTGTTGGTTTTTAAATGTGATGCCTAAAAACCTGAAATATGGTTACAAGCGACAAGTCACGTAACTTAAATATGGCTTTAAGAAGAAGACACTAGAATGACCCTGATAAGGCCTGAAAAAACATACACAAGTTGAAATCAGTGAAAAAATATTTGTCATATGAAAATATTTAAATGAAGCACTCATTGAAAGTATACAGTTTTTTCCTGCATTTCTGTTCACGTTTCATTAATCAACGTATTGAGAAAAAGAAACTCCGTCGAAACCTGACTATATTTACGGTATGGTACTTAATATATTAATAGGAATTATCCTTTTTAATGCCATTGGTATTTACGTGGAATGTGGACCTCCAGATCATGCAAAACAAATAGTAAGTTGATTTATTTTATGCAATTTTCTTTTCTTTTCTTTTCTACCGGGAAATTTTATGTTTTTTCATTTTCCAATGTATGCTACGTTCAAGGAATATATAATATAATATAATATATAATAATCATATAATAACGGTTTGCAGAAAAGTATAGTTGAAGATGCGGGCTATTATTTTGAAGAACATTATGTTACAACCGAGGATGGCTACATTATCACAGCTTATCGCTTATTTAGTCAAAATGAATCTCAAGTAAAGAGACCAGTAGCACTTTGCGTTCATGGAATAATGGGAAGTGGAGTTGATTGGGTTTTGAATGGACCAAAAGTGTCAATAGGTATAAAAAAGGAAAAATATGTTAATATATATCACAAATGATAAATATTCCAATTAATTGAAGAATGAAATGGACATTCGTTTTTCACAAAAGAGACCGAACGTTATCAGCTTATCATTTTTCAAAATTAAAATATTCATAACTTTATAGAAGAAAAATTATTCTCTTAAAATCACTAAAAACCTAAATTTTTTAAATATTAAATATTTTTAATACACATATTACTTTTAGCAACAAATTTGCTGTATTTATTCTATATTATTTTACATAATATAGAATATCTATTTTTAAAATCGTAATCGAAAGCCTGTTTGTTTTGTTTTAAAATATCAAATTTTATGATTTTTTCCCTATCAGAGGTTTCATTCAAAAAAATTCATTTTTATATGAATAAAAGTTACATGATACGAATTTTAAAAACAACCAATTTTCCGAAAATAGTATGTAGACTGTTATACTAATAAAAACTGTTTTTCGACATTTTATAAAAAAAATAAATACTTAGTCTGTTTCTGTTATAAAAAATAAACAATCGAATCTACGCATTTGAACATTATGCACAGTGATCTTTTTAAAATAGTAGAATATACATATTTTTACAGCCTTCCTCTTAGCTGACGCTGGATATGATGTGTGGTTATTCAATGCACGTGGCGTTGCGAATTCAAAGAAACATGTTACATTTTTGGAATCAAGTTACCGATACTGGGATTTTAGGTAACATTACAATAAAATTTAGTACATTGTTAAGCTACTTTGCATACGATTTTTTTATACGATTTTTTTATAACAATGTTGTTTCTGTCTTTCACAATCAAGCGGCCATGAAATTGGATTTTATGACTTGCCTGCAACGATAGACTATGTTTTAAAAACTACTGGACAACCTGATCTTTTTTATGTGGGATTCTCTCAAGGAGGTGGAATATTGTTTATATTGGGGTCTCTAAAACCTGAATACAATAAAAAAATTCGTGTAGCAGCACTTTTAGCACCAGCTGTATATCTTGGCGGATTAAGTGGGGTTGTACATTATCTTTTCCAATTTTCTTATCCTTTATCGGTAGGTTTCAATTAATTTCTTGTTAATTTTAAAACTATGATCTCATGATCTGCTTTATCAGTTTTTTCTAGCATCATTAAATGTGTATTAACTGAAAATAGTTCATTTTTGTCAGTCATTTTTAGAAAAAGTGGGACACTTCGAGCTATACCCTTCTACTTCTTTATGGAGGGTTGTGACAAATTTTCTCTGCAACGAGCACGCTGTTACACAATTTCTATGTTTTCAAGTACTATTTTCACTTGCTGGCGATGGGACTGATGAAGCAGATCCGGTAAGCGTTTGGAAATTCTTTTAAATTGGAATAAACGACATAAAATAAAATCAGAAATCATTATTTCGTAGGCAAGTTTCGCTAAATACTTGACATACTTCCCAACTGGAGTTTCTACTAAACAATTCTTTTATTATGGGTTTTCAAATCTCAATCCTGGTAAGTGTTTATTTACCAAAAGTCGAAAATAGGAGAAAATCATAATCATGTATTTTCAGAACCAGTATTACTTTTATTGCAATAATTATAGGTCATTTTCGTCAGTATGACTATGGAATAAAGGAAAATTTACGGAAATATAATTCACCAGTGCCTCCTGAGTACCCTGTACATAAGACAGATATTCCAGTGGCTATTTTCCAAGGTCTTAACGACATTGTAGTTACAACTCCAGTAAGTAAATTAAACATCATTTGTATTTTGCAAATTATTATATGTACTATAAAAGCTTTTATCTTTATCCAGGATATTGATTTACTTGTAAAGAGGATACCTAATCTTATCTACAGAGAGTTAATAACAGGAAAAAAACTTAATCATATGGATTTAATATATGGTCTCGATATGCCAAAACTCGCTTATTACAAAATTCTGTCGTTGTTTAAAACATATCATAAGAATGAAACATTAAGTAATACCTAAGTATTATTTTTCTTTTCTTTCTCGTATAAGAAAATATATGACCTGTCAAATCTCCGCAGTTTATTCGTGATCTGATTGGTTGAGAGATGGTCACGTGGGATCATCACAAGTGTGTAACATGGCATATCCTAAATATGAATTAAACCTAAATGTAGTTGAATAATTCAGTAAAATTTTACGAGCTTATTTAAGATATTTGTTTTATTATAATCCCACTGTTTAACAGGAAAAAACATCCAGTGACGTTCGATAGTTAATGCAGCTTTTTGAAGATGATTTTTATCTGTCTTTGTTTATCTTTTAATGACAACAATATATGGCTTTGAAACATACTCAGCAAATATTTTTAAAAAACATGTATACTACCCGAAAGTATTTAAAGGAGCCGCTTCAAAATCGAAGGACAGTTCATTATTGCACTTTTGTATTTCGTAAAAAACATATTAAAGAAATTACCGAACATTTTTTGATCATGCTATGATGCTCAATACATTAATTGTAATTATCGCCATTAATAGTATTAATATTTACGTGGAATGTGGACCTTCAGATCCTGCAAAGCAAGTAGTAAGTTTAGTTAGATTGATTTTACAACTGATTGTTTTAATACCAATCATTGTTTAGTAATATAATAACTATTGTCAGAAAAGCATAGTTGAAGATGCTGGCTACTATTTTGAAGAACATCATGTCACAACGGACGATGGCTACATTATCACAGCCTATCGCTTATTTAGTCATAATCACTCTCAAGTAGAGAGACCAGCAGCACTTTGCGCCCATGGTATATTCGGAAGTGGAGTTGATTGGGTTATCAATGGACCAAATGTGTCAATAGGTATAAAAAGGAAAAATATAATTTCTATGTTATCAATTTCTATTTTCACTTTTTGGGGATGGAAATGAAGAAAAAGATCCAGTAAGCGTTTAGAAATTCCATTTAATTAAATATAATTCTTTCGGACTGTAATCGATGAATATGAAATTTAATTAATTAAATTTATATTTAAATTTCACAGGCAAGTTTGACTAAATACTTGACTTATTCTCCAACTGGAGTTTCGACTAAACAGTTCATCTTTTATGCTAATATATATCGACGTTCTGGTAAGTGGTTAGATCCTCTATTTATTGCCACGGTCGGAAAGACAGAGGAACCATTACAAATTATTATAATAGTTATTGTTACTTAGGTCATTTTCTCCAATGTGACTATGGAATAACGGAAAATTTACGAATATACAATTCACCAGTCCCTCCTGAGTACCCTATACATAAGGCAGATATTCCTGTGGCTATTTTCGAAGCTCTTAATGACATTGTAATTGCAAGACCTGTAAGTAAATTTTCCCATTTCCATTTTGCAAAAATTATTTTGTACTATAATAGGTTTTATTTTCTTCCAGGATATTGATTTACTTGTAAAGAGGATACCTAAAGTTATCTACAGAGAGTTAATAACTGGCAAAAAACTCAACCATATGGATTTAATATATAGCCGTAATATGCCAAAACTCGCTTACTTCAAAATTTTGGATTTGTTTGAAACATATCGAAAGAATGAAACATTAAATCGGACATAAATACTTTATAATAGTAATTACTACTAGATATTCATTATTAAATATAATTTCACTGCAATATCAATATTTTACTGTAACTAGAAGCACAAGACGTGCGCGTAGCGCACGATTATTTAATCATTTCTTACAACTTCAAGTTCTTTGAATTCCTTAAACTTCCTTAAAAAGCTCTTAAAATTTCATGAAGTCCTTTTAAAATTCAACTAAATTTTTTTAATATTATACATATCTCTTGTAATCCCTTTACATTTATAGAAACCTCTTATAATCTTTTAAAATTACTGGAAATTCTTACAAGGCTTTTAAAATCCTTTAAAATTCCACGAAAACATTTATAATTATTACTTAAAATTTCTTCCAAGTTTCTTAAAATCCTGTATAATGTAACGAAAAACTTCAAAATTCCAGAAAATTTTTAAAAAACAGTAAAAAATCTCGTAAAATCCTTTAAAACTTCATGAGAAACGTTAAAATTCTTTAAAAAATCAAAATTGCTTAAGTTTTTAAAAATATTTTTAAAATTATTTAAAACCCTTTAAAATACGTAAAGATTTCATGTGCATTAAGTTCTGAAGAGCTTTTTACAAGTTTTAACTTACATTTCAAAACATTTATAATTTGAATCGTTTTTGTGGATTTTTAAGGGATTTCCATAGGTTTTTGACAGTTTGAAGAACTTTTAACGAATTTGAATGTATTTCGAAGGTTTTCCTGACATTTTTTTGCACCATTAGTTTGTTTTTCTTCTTCCAACTTCAAGTCATTCAAAAACCAATCAAGTTTGCAACAAAAAGTATCATAATTTATATATATTCATTAGAAAAGAAACCCCAAACATTTTGCTTCCTCATAGAGGAAGCTTTGTAGTGGTGACAAAATCCAGTTTCCTAAAAAAGGTTTTTTTGAACATATTTCAAGGGCAATATATTTAATATGATGATCTGAAAAAATGTGCGGATGTATTTATGAATGTATGTGTGTGTGTGTGAGTATGCATGTCACGATCCTGCAATATCTTGAAAACGTGTAGAGATAAATTGATGAAATTTTGCACAGTTATTCAACTATATCCCTAGTTGAATTTTTTTTAAGGGTTTCACAAAATATTTAATTTTAAGAGTTTTATGTACTTTTTTAATTTTCGTAAAATTCATTTTTCCACTATAACTTCTCAAATATTGAAAATTTAAAGCTGGTGTAAGAGAAATGAAGATTCCGTTCATCGAGATGAATCGATTGACCTATATAATTAATGCATTTCATTAAAAAATAAGGAAGTTATGTTTATTTATAATTTTGAAAGTTAATTTTTCGCTCTGTTTTCAAATAATCAAAATCTTGAGTTGACGTAAAGAAAATGAAGATTCCTTATGTCGAGTCGAATCAATTGACCTATATGATTAATGTATTTCATTAAAAAATAAAAAAGTAATGCTTCATTAATTTTTTAAAAATGAATTTTTCAAATGCTTAATGCTTCCTTTATGAGGAAGCAAAGTGCTCATTGAATGAGCACAAAAGTTGATACAACTTCACAGCTAGTTTTTTAATTCACTTGTGTTATAATTAAAATGCATATTGAATTTTGAGTCTAGAACTTAGCTGAAAACCTTCAAGATGACTTCATATTTATGTTTATGTTCCGTCGGGCTAGTGGTTAAATGTTGGCGCCAACCGGCGCCCACCAAAATGTGGTTCCATGTGCATTTTCGTGTAGTATGGGTCATGTACGTGCAAACGTGCCAAAACAAGCATGCTGAAGGATTGTGGCCCAAGTTTCGTGCTCTTAGGCAACAGTCGTGACGAGCGAAGCAACACGTTGCACGAAACTTGAACTATTTATCAGAAGCTTGGAGAGCAAGGACAGCAACGGGACTTTCAGAACACAGGGATGAAGATTAAAGTAGAAATTTTGCTTGTAACTGTTCTTGTAGGTCTGCAGACGTTAGCTATGATGATAATACATACTGCAACAATGCGCGAACTGCATGATGCCAACGTGGGCAATTAGTACACGACATTATTTGTCGACGTTTCCGTTTCTCCGTTGCTAAAGGGGTTTCTAGGTAGTTCAGGGAATATATACATATATATAGATCTTGTGAACCAATTCAATTCTGTGTGCATTGTTCAATGATCGCGCTTTGGTGGATAAATAGAAGCTCAATTGATCTGCAGAAAGACAAGGCACTATTTGTGTAATGATTAAAATTCTGATGATTCAATAAGTAACATATTATATTATCTACTTTATGAGAAACTTTATAAGGATTCATTGCCGTTTTTATTACTTCAATCAATTTTTCTTTAAGCGAAGAGTTTATCAAGAGATTGACAATGAGGAATGTAAAGTCGATGACCTTTTGAAAGCTTTGATTTTTCCCTGTAATGAAAGTCTGCCCTTTTGTACTTCAGTTTCCCCGAGAACGTACAATGCCTAAGAATCGAATGCTATTAAAATCTTCAGATAGGTCTTAGCAATAAAGAATAAAGCACAAAGGATTTGGTAGCAGTTCCATCCAGAAGAAAAAGATGACTGTATTCCTCGTTTTCCACGGGGAATATATATATCGATAGGTAGTCTTAATGCAATTCTCGTGCAAAATTACGCACAAGAGTGAGACTTCAATGCTGGGCATTGTATCCCTCGGGAGATGAAACGAGCGCGTAACTACATTTCTAACTCGATTTCTGACTGCGATCTTTTGATAGCCCTAAACCTGAAACACCGGGGGTGACTTGGCTGGTGATGAAGATTCTCGTGAAGATTTCTGTCAAAGCGTTTAGCTCGGATCTGCGCTTTGCATAATTTCTACATTTACGATTAATCCTGCAATTAAAATGACATGGCATGAAGTGATGAATTAAAAGTTTAATTTTAAAGCAAAAAAGGAACGAAAAAATGTATATCTATTCTAAAAAGATGATTGAGTCGAAGTCGAAATATCGTAACGCCTATTCCGTACTTCTGATTCGCCGTGTAAGTATCAATAGTGATTTTCAACAATCGATACTTGTCGAACTGTAAATTCCGCGTAAATTGAATTTGAAAATTTGAATTTGGTTTCGTTAATAATCATTTTGTCACGAGTCTAAACAAAAAGTATCATAATTTATATATATTCATTAGAACAGAAACCCCAAACATTTTTTTTAATTCACTTGATGAATTAACATAATATTAAAGCACAAAGGACTTGGTAGCAGTTCCATCCAGAAGAAAAAGATTACTGTATATAATAAATTGAATTTTATGGATTTAAAATTTCTAAATGTATTAATAAATTTATTAATTATTAATGAGCACGCTATTTAAGGACTTCATGGAATTTGATGATATCTTTAATGATTTTAAGAGATTTTAAGAATTAATTGAGAAATTTTCAGAGTTTGCTAGAAATTTTTAGAGATTTTCACTAATCTTAACATGGGTTTCAAGAGATAAATAATTTTGTAGGTTTCTGTATGCATTTTTCATGATTTTTAAATGATTTTTACGAAATTCAAGAGATTTTTAGGATATTCGTGAAATTTTAAGGGATTTTAAAAGCTTTGTAAGAGTTTTATGAGTTTTTAAGCAATTTTATCAGATTTCTAATAATTTTAAGTGTTTTCCAGAGATTTTTCTGATATTTTAATGATTTTGTGAGAATTTTAAAGGATTTCATGGAATTTGATAAGATTTCTATGCAATATTTTTAAGGCATATAAAATATATAAAGAGATTTTAAAGTTTGTCATGGAATTTCAAAAGGTTTCTAGGAATTTTTAGAGATTTTTACAAAGTTTAATATAGGTTTTAGAAGATTAGAGAAATAAAATATAATAAATTATATAATATTGAAAAAGAACATAAATGGCGCGCGGAGCGCGCTTTTGTTCTTGTGCTAATAAATAAACCTAAGGAATTGAATACTCAATTCAGTGCTCGATTCGATACTCAATTTCAGTTTGACGTTTTAATGAAGGGATGTAAACGGTAGTCAAAGTTTCTGCTTGAATGTAAAATAATTATTGTGTAATTAAATATTATGAGCCCTAAAGCAAGAGACTTATTACACTAGGGAAAAGGGAATACGGGCAAAGTCTACACGATCAGGATCCACGTTTTATTCATGACCAAAACCTCGAAGGATCACGCCTTGCTATAGCCCGAAGCAACAATTTCTTGAATAAACAGTACGAAGCAAGACGAAGTCACGCTCTCAATCTCTCTCTCTCTCTCTCTCTCTTCTCTTTCTTTGTAGACTTCGCCATCCCCTTCGGTAAACCTGATTTCACGAGGTAATAATTATACACACACCCCAGGGTTTATACACACACAAACTCTATAATAGGGTGACAGATGTCAATGTAAAGTACGTGAACGTCATGTTCAGAGACAGTATATTATTACAAGTGACTATATTTTGAAATACTGTCAACTGATATGAAACACAAGGGAATATTTATAAAAAGATTAGGATTTTGAAAATTACCGAAAGTAAAATATTTAACTTTTGGCGGTTCACTTATTATTGCTTTATAAACATCTTTTTTCATTTTTTTACGCTTACCTAACTATTCTATCTTCTCATTCTTCCTGCAAGTGGACTCTTCATCTTTGTATTTTCTCCAGTCCTCCACCGCTGTTTACTTTCATCTTTTAACGTTTCCTCTCATTTTTGTTGAAGTAGGTAATCACGGATGTCATTTTCTTGTATCTCATCCACTAAATATTTGAAGCTCATTCAGCGAAATAATAAAATCTCCTCGCTTCTATATAAATAATAATTATTATTTGAATATTTTACATTGTTTTAGATATAACATAAAATCGGATTTAACGAATCGGGAAATTTTGAATTGCGTCGATTATAAATTCTTCTCTTTATCCTAAACTAACAGAATGACTTTATCTCTCGAAAACAAGAGCAGATTCCTAAACTTAAGATTCCAGCATTTAAACCAGCATGTTTGGTATTCAAGTTAACGAAGTTAGCTACAGAATTTTGCTCAGACTGATCGTCTGCTCGGTTTGAATAGAAATTGCTTGAAATTATCTCGTTTCTCGTAAATTAATGCAGGTTATTCAGTAGCGTAACAATGAGTCTGCATTACGAAAATGATTATTAAATCTGTTCCATACGCTTAAAAATATTAAAATGAGGCACACAATGTTTCTTTCATTTAGCAAGCATTATTTTAAAGACAAAGAAACAATTTTAAACAGTTTGGCCGGAAAAACTGGCAGATAATGCATGTAATAAACTGTCGGCTTTTAAAAATTATAGCCCTTTAAAAACCCTATACGCATGTTTGTTAATGCACTGCATTAAAACTGCGTGCAGCTCATTAGATTCTACGTCGTAGAATCGAGAAAACGATAAAGTGCCACGAATGGTCAGCAGTAAATTCATATTAAACGTGAAATCGCGATTATTATTTCAAACGCGAGGCACGAAAACTTTTTTGCATGCTGTAAAGTTGCGCATTTTCAGAATTCTGCTGCTGCGATAAAATGAAATTTACCTGTCGTTAGAACTCAAAAATTTTCAAACCGAATTCTGCAAACATAATTATGTAATACTCTCGTAATCGTGGTCAATAAATTAATACCGAAAGCAGCGAGTAGCAATATTTGCTTAACTGAAACAAACAATATTTACCCACGTATAATTTGGATTTAGAGTATTCCAATGTGGATTTAGTAACCCGAAATCTAAATTTAATTTGCATATATTAATTAATTCTGAGGATTCTAAAGTTACGTAAAAACCAGGTATGTATCAACTTAAGGATTTTATTTTAATGCGCCTCCGACAAACAGTGGAAATGGGTTGAATTGGATACTAATTGCAATGATGCTATGAGATTTTCTACTTCGACTAATTAAATGTTATTCATGGTACTATATTTAAGCTTTTCAGGAAACAGAGATTTGAAATTGAATATCTCGTAATTCGGACACTCGCAATAACTTATTGTTCCATCAATTCGATTAACTCTGCCGCATGATTCGAAATGATTTACAACTAATGGATTTTCGTTAAATATGCAGTAATACAAAAACGAATATTATAACTATACAAGAATAAACACGCGCATTTCTGTTCTTTTTCGATATTATATAATTTATTATATTTTATTTCTCTAATCTCTTAAAATCTATGTTAAACTTCGTGAAAATCTCTTAAAATTTTCAGAAACTTCTTGAGATTCTTTTAAATTCAATTATAATAATTCAAATTCCTTTTATATTCTTAAAATCCATTAAAAGTATTAGAAATGTCTTCAAATTCCATGAAATTCTTAAAATTCCCAGAAAAATTCTTCAAATTTTACAGTAACATTTAAACTTTCTTTATACCCTTAAAAATATTACATAGAATTCGTCAAAATCTTTTAAAATTCTTTAACAACTTTTTCAAATCCTCATAATTTAAAAATATTTAGAATCCCTTAATATTCTCTAAAACTTCTTAAAATTACACGGATTCCTTTAAAATTTCACGAAATATCTTGAAATCTCTTAAAATTCCTTTAACTAAATTATAATAATTCAAATCCCTTTTATATTCTTTAAAATCCATTAAAAGTATTAGAAATATCTTCAAATTCCATGAAATTCTTAAAAATTCCAGAAAAATTTTCAAACTTATAAATTTTCCTGAAATCTACTTTAAAGTTCATCAAAATCTCTAAAAATTCCTAGAAACCTTTTGAAATTCCATGACAAACTTTAAAATCTCTTAAAATTCCCAGAAAAATTCTTCAAATTTTACAGTAACATTTAAACTTTCTTTATACCCTTAAAAATATTACATAGAATTCGTCAAAATCTTTTAAAATTCTTTAACAACTTTTTAAAATCCTCATAATTTAAAAATATTTAGAGTCCCTTAATATTCTCTAAAACTTCTTAAAATTGCATGAATTCCTTTAAAATTTCACAAAATATCTTGAAATCTCTTAAAATTCTATGAAAATTTTCGAAATCATAAATCTTTTCAAATCCACGTTAAAATTCATGAAAATCTCTTAACATTTTCAGAAACTTCTTGAGATTCTTTTAAATTCAATTATAATAAATCTCATAAAACTCCCTCAAGTCCATAAAAATTCCCCAATATCCTTAAAAATATTACAAAACCTTTTATAAATTCAAAATATTTTTTGAAAACCGTTAAAATTTAACGAAAACCTTCGTAATCTTTGTACATTCTACAAATTTTTTAAAAGTCATAAAAGTACCTTGAAGTCTGATTGAAATCTAATCAAAGTCGTGAAAAGTCCTAAAAATTCCCTTAAAATTCATAGATTTTCAATGTATTTCGAGTTTAGACTCGTGAAAAAATGATTATTAACGAAACCAAATTCAAAATTTCAAATTCAATTCACGCGGAATTTACGATTCGACGAATATCGATTGTCGAAAATGACTATCGATACTTACACGCCGAATCAGGAGTGCGGAATAGGCGTTACGATATTTCGACTTCGACTCAATCATCTTTTTAGAATAGATTAAATTAATATTATACCCATATTTTGCAGAAATATGACCTCAATATTACGTAAAACTCTGGTATTTTCTTGGCACTTTGAGAAAAAGAAGATGGCTCAAAACGAAAGGAGCATGAGATATAATAAAGAGTGAATGAGGGAAGGTGGGGAGGGGGAGGCAACAAGTGAATGAAGAAGTGAAGAACAACGAGATGGAAAGAAGGATTCAAGTTCTTGTTTTATCTATGGAGATATAGTCTGCATCTCTATATGTATGAAGACGGCTTATGGACCAGCAAGGAAGGAACCTTTTCCTTAAGAGGTGCTCCAAGGATGCACCAGGTGCTAGATGATCGTGTAAAGGCCCCTCGTTAAAGTTTGCGTCTCTTTACAGAGAAATCGTTAAGGGACACTATACCGCATCGTCTTCTAAAATGAACCCCCATTTTCCTCCCACGATTGGTACTTGGCGGAAATTGGTTGACAAACTTTTCGTATGTGTTCTACATTCTGTATCAGTGTAACGTGAAAATTTCAAAATGGAATTCACTTTTCTTGAAATAAGCGAAAATAAATTACAGTTGCGTTAGTACAGGAGTTTTATAACTGATTCCATATCTTCAGCTAAGAGCTTCTTTCAACACATCTTCTTCCAACAAGATATTTACTGTTTCAGTAATAAATTCACTTCTTTCTTCACTACATCCAGCTGAAGAAAATAAAAATTTCTAAGTGTTTTGACACCAGCTGCCATTGCTTGGCTTGATTTCACTCGAGTATGCTTTTATACCTCGAGGGTAGATTTCTTATTTTTCTTTCATATTGGTCCCAACAAAGACTGCCTTCCCTTTAGTAAATCGCATGCAATGAAATATCGTCGCAACGACGGTAAGTGATATTTCTCATGTGCATAAAGCCACATTTTCTAGTAACGAGCGTATGTATGCAGCTTTATCTCAGCATGATACGATGTACGACCAAGCGCCATGTTTCTTCGTGCAACCGTTTCTTTCTTGAGTTCGATATACATACCCCCTACCTACGTGCACTGTATATTTTGTTTGTTTTTTTTCATTTTTTTTTTTAATATCGATCGTCCTTACTCTCGCGGGACACCGAGGAACAAACAGGGTTAGCAGTAGTTTGCTCACGTTTCGGTCACCCCCTGAAGGTGGAAAAACTTTGAAAGGGTGGGATCGGGAGAGAGTTGCAGTTGCACGCGTTGTGCGAGATTGGCGCTTTCTCCAACCCTTCGCTTCCGCCTGGGGAACGAGGTTCGACGTCATCCATGTACGTGCAAATCGCTCATATATAATTCGAGATTGACATGGTTAACCTCTATGATAACGCGGATCGTTAGTTATCAAACAAGTATAACTGACACTTCACGAGAGAGAGAGAATACATTTCCAAATCAGTGATTCTCTCCTATCACGGTGTAAAATTAATTTTGAATAATAGAAGATATGTCTTTCAGTTTTTAATGATTTTTTATTTTGCTTCCTCATAGAGGAAGCTTTGTAGTGGTGACAAAATCCAGTTTCCTAAAAAAGGTTTTTTTGAACATATTTCAAGGTCAATATATCTAATATGATGATCTGAAAAAATGTCCGGATGTATGTATGTGTGTCACGATCCAGCAATTTCTTGAAAACGCGTAGAGATTTCTTATAGGGGTTTAATAAAATATTTAATTTTACAAGTTTTATATACTTTTATAATTTTCGTAAAATTCATTTTACCACTATACTACTCAAATATTGAAAAATATTTAAAACTGATGTAAGGAAAATTAATATTAATGCATTTCATTAAAAAATAAGGAAGTTATGTTTATTTATAATTTTGAAAGTCAATTTTCCACTCTGTTTTCAAATAATCAAGATTTTCAGTTGACGTAAGGAAAATGAATATTATTTATGTCGAGACGAATCGATTGACCTGTATGATGAATGAATTTAATTGAGAAATAAGAAAGTTATGGTTAATTGTATTTTTAAAAAAGTAATTTTTCGACTATAATTTCTGTAATAATTAACATTTAAAGCTGATGTAAAGAATACTTAATGCTTTCTCTATGATGAAACAAATCACAACTTGACAGCTAGTTTAATTTGTATAAACAAACATTTGAGACTGGGTGAGAAAATGAGAGTAAGAAAGTGATATAGAGTACATGATGGTTGTCCAGATTGTCGAGAATGATTGGGGTGAAAAGGAGCGAATCAGTGGAAAGAAGATTGCGGAAAGCATGAAATTAACTTAAACTCACGGCTACATTGCTCACCCTTTTTAGCTTTTTACCATCCTCTCCACGCAGACTGAATGTAAAATCGTTCGTTTTATGACGCCTATCCCGTTACAACGAAAGAATTTCTCCTTCTTGTGTATTGTACATGTCGAGAGAGGAATTTTTATACCCTATTTAGTTTTAATCAAAACTGCTACCTGCAATTTCGCCAAGCTTTTGAATGGTCCTTTTATTCTCGTCGGACCTGTAAAGCAGTACATACATTTTTTTTTCCTCCTTCAAAGGTATTTCATTATTTTCTTGAGATGAAATAAATTCTCCCTTGCACTTAAAAATTATACACTTACACTTAATACAATTATACTAAAATAAGTATAATTTCCCGTGATTTGCTTAAATTGATTATTTGACAAGTGTTGAAGATCTTTACTGAAAACTTGAAGCGAATGATCAAACGAAATTCGTTAAAATAGTCGTGGTGACGAAACCTCAGTCGTTGGGAAACTTCGTGCTATTCACCCCGTTATGCTCCGCTTGGAAGCACTAAGTGGCTCCATTCCAGAAAGTGAATCGCTGAATATTAATTAAAGTGGAAAGGTGAAAGAGCGAGTGAGAGTGAGAGAGAAAGATAGAGAGCTTCGGATTGAAATCCTACCCCGAGGGAGGACAGAGTGCAGTCGTACGTAGTATATTCTCAGTTTACGTAGTGATACACGAACCTACATGGGACTGGGTGCGCTCGTTAGCATTTCAATTTTATTCATTTGCCTGAAGGTAGAACGAAAAACAACCAGTTTCCACATCCACAGTCACGAAACAAACCCGAAAAGTTATCGTTTTTGGCCCTGCCAACATTGCAAGGATGTACCTGATTCCATGGAAGTTGGTAGGTTCTCTGCAATTTTCCAGCATCCACTTCCATTGGAGTGATTCTCTGTTTCCTTTTACAGGAAAAATACCTGGAAATTCTACGATACGTTAACCCGACATACACGAGAATGGTAATGTACCAATACCACGAATGGTGGATTCTCTGCAAAGCTTTTGCTGTCCCCCAACATCCAGTTCGAATAGAGTTGGACCGGATTCAAAAATCCGACTTCCATTCGAGCAGAATGTGGACGTCCAAACCACGGCACGTATCATCGGTTTGTCCTTGTGGGGTTTGACCCCACCCCGTCTAGGGGATAACAGAAAAAAGGAAATTGAAGAGCAAGCGAAATCCCGTCGCTGCTATCTACGCACGAAGGAGCAAAAATTGGCCGCAATCTTTGTACCGATTACGGACAATTACCGACGAGATTGCTTCCGGGCCATCTGCTTTTGTTTCCTTTAATGCATTTATCTCTTGGCCACTATATGAAAAACAAAAGTGTTGAAAAACTTCATCTCAAGGAATTTATAGAATATTCACGGTGGAAGTGGAAAAAATATTAATACAAATAAATTATTCATTTCATTTTAGTAAAAGCTATACTTTTTTACACTTTGCGCTAAGCTTTTCCTGAATATTTCAAGCACAACATATTTTCTCTCGGCAACATTTATTTTATCGCATTTTTCGAGCAAAGCTTCTGGAAAAGCTTAATTTACACAGAATCTATTTGTGCATCCAAGTTTGCAGAGGAAGAAGTCGGGCTGTGGCAATACGATTGAAAATTGAAGAATAACGATCACCTCGTATATACCATAAACCTGCGCGAAAAACTCAAGGCAGAGTGCTGTAGAAGTTTGAAAGAGTCCCTTCGTGTAATGGCTCTCGCATTTATGATTCGCGCCTTACGAAGGCGAAAAAGAGAGTTCAGAAGTGAAGGTTGAAAAGGCATGAAAAATTGAGTGGCACTTCGCGATACCGTATAGTATATTGAAAGTATTCAAGAGTTCCCGTTGCAAGTTCCTAAGAGAAAGCAGAAGGACTTTGGCGTATATTTCTCGGTTAATTCATTGAATTAACGAATTCGACTTGGAGTAGTTCAAAGCATCGCCATTAGATGGCTAAATAAGAATCTCTCCCACAAGTGGCAAGTAATCTAAAAATGAAAATGCTTCAGGGTCGTTTTATTTCATCCAAACTCCTGGTTGATAAGGCTTGAAGACTGACAACTTTAAGGCATCTTTGAAGTTTATCACGACCCTTTTCACCGCTCCTTTCATTCCTGAAATAAGGCGCTACTTTTGTCGTCGACTCATATTTTCCATAAACAGCACACTTTCTCGACAATGGTACGAGTAACTTAAAGGGAAATCGTTGGAAACAAAGCGGGATTTGCCGTGATTATTAAACGAACGATGCGAGACTGAGGGAGACTCGACGGAAGCTGTTCTCCTGTATTATCCGAGGATGCAAACTGCGCGTGCTAGCGTATGCAAACGAGTGTTTTGATCGTACCTGAGAGTACTGGAAGTGAACGTATTCGGAACAATGCCTCGAATAGAAAACTTCGTTCTGCAGCGACGATGCCCGTCGTCTCTATAAGGATAGACCACGATTCTCATTTCGCGCCATTGCGCATAGCTATTGTCTTTTTAGATTGAACAAAGGAGAACCAAAATTGACGGCAGTTCGATGAGGAGGAATTTCATCGGTTGCAGAGTCAGTGGAACCACAGTATTCTACAAATACCCAATTCCTTACTCACGAATTATACAGGAAAAGCTGAAGCCAGCAAGATAATTCAAAAGATGCAAAGATTTTCAAAAATAAAATGATATTCAAACACGATAGCTCGAAATAATTGATGTTCTTTTAAATTAATGGGTTTTTGTTAGTGTTAATGGTCTAAACAGCCAGGAGCGTTTAGCACTCCAGGAATATGGCTCTTTTGATATTGATGATGCCCAGAAGGAGTGTTGCGAAGAGCCTGAGGGTTAATTACCCGGTTGGCTTTGAACCATATTCAACTCTATATTCTGACGTCTATAACTGAGTGAGGGAGACTTCGTAATGATGGTGTGTTGAGGATACCATTGTTGTTCCACTGCTTCCAAATCTGCCCAAGCTATAACAGCACAACAGAAACCATAACATAATCACAAGCTGTCAAAAGTCTAACATCCATTTTATAAAATATTAACTTTTCATTGATAATAATAGGAATAAGCTTATGTCCTGAGTGATTGACTTTGACAGGAGTATCGAACATCCATAAAATTTCTATTATTGGACTTATCAGACTGATTGTATCAAGATGCAGTAATTTACTTGAACACAAGAAAAGTTTCAAGGAGCCTTATATTTCATCTCTGAAACTGTGTCGGCTGCAAGCTTAAACTCGAGAAAGCTGGGTGCTTATTTCACCCAATCGAAAATTCGTTTATAGTGAAATGGAACTTTCGGCTTCTTCTCGAGTCCCTCAGGAAGGTCTAGAGGCTCTATTAACTTCAATTACGTGGTCGAAGTACTGGTTCATTGTTTGCGGCGTTCTACTGAGAGAATTCGAGCACTAGGGGCGCATATATACTCGCAAATACCACCCCTTAGCCACCTCTCGTCTTGTTTCTCCCTCCTCCACTTCCGCCACCGTCTGTAAATACCGTGCGTACGTGCATCCCACACACCAACTCCTCCACACGACCAAGTATCGCGAAAGCTCGGTCCTCACGGTGCCATTAGCGGGCTAATCTTAATGGAGAAGGGTCGTATAGTGCAGCAAAAGGAAAAGCTCTACATGAGGGCTCCCAGGATACGATGCGTTTTAGCAGCCATCGAGATGTTTCGGCATTCCGTTTTCAGCGTTTAGAAACTCAAATATAGATCCTTAAATACCATCAGATGAATCCTTTCTCTCTCAATTCAGTCAAATGACTCAAATCCAAAAAAAGCTCGAACATTGCTCCTCGGAGTGTGAAAAAACTCTAGGGCGCTATAATTATTTTGGATTGTTCAATTCCAGTTTATAGTAGGCATGTTCGATTTCGATTCGATTCTTCAAAAGATCGATTTTTTACACCCGATTCTTTGCTATTCGATTTTTAAGAGAATCGGGTCTTTACCCTGAGAATGGAAAAACCGAATTTTTAAAAAAATTATTACTTGTTTTTTTCTATTCTTTTAAAACCTCTCGCACTGTCTATATCTTTATAATATGTACGTTCTAATATATATTTAAAAAATCATTTTAAAAAACATTTCGAGATCTGTCGGATCTCCTCATCAGGTGAAAATATCTCGTGTTACATTCCCATGTTAAAATTTTTTAGAATTAGTAAATTTCAGCATTTCCTGAACGTTTTAAGTTTGTTGAAATATTAGAAAAATTGATAGTCATAAATGCGTCGTTAGAAACAGTTATTTTTAAGCATTAAGTTATTGTAGATAGATTATTGCAAAAAAATTCGATTCTGAATAGATTCAAAAATCGATTCTTCTGAGAGAATCGAACATCCCTAGTTTATAGAGTCTTTCTCCGCGCGGCCATTTGCGTTATTTTTCAATATTATATAATTTATTATATTTTATTTCTCTGATCTCTTAAAATCTATGTTAAACTGCATGAAAATCTCTAAAAATTCCGAGAAACCTTTGAAAATAACCTGCATTCGAGCGTAAGAAATAATTCACTTCACTCGATTTTGTTTGTAAAAAAAGTTTAATATTTATTAAAGAAGAACTTGATTCAAGACCGCACAGTGTTTATGAAGACCTTGTGTGATCAGGTCGAAAGTTGGAAAAAATCTGAAGTTCAGTTTTTGTCGAAAAGGTATCGAAGATGTCCTTATTTACAAAATTAAAGAGTGGGAGTAAAATCCAACACCTAAGCGCAGGGTGTCCCTGAGTTTGACCGCTATAAAGGACTTAGTAAGTAGACATGAAATTAAGGTGAAAACTTGTACAGTAGTAAAAGACTTAGGAACTGAATGAGTCCCAGATTATAGTTGCAACGGTCTTAACTAAATTATTATCGTGAAGGACAAAAAGATTAAATTGTAAAGTTGAACTGTAGTACAAGCAAAACTAGAAGAAATGTTCTAAAATCATAAAATTTTAATATTTGGGAAATTCCAGAAAAACTGTATTTTTCCGAAGAAATATAAAATCTTTTGAGATTAAAGAATTCTTAAATTCTATAACTACAAAAAAAATACATATAAAAAATTGTTGCGACGCAACAACCTGTGAAAATGCTTAAAATTCGTGAAAATCTCTTAAAACTTTCAGAAACTTCTTGAGATTCTTTTTAATTCAATGATAACAATACAAATCCCTTTTTATTATCCTTTAAAATCCATTAAAAGTATTAGAAATATCTTCAAATTCCATGAAACCCTTTAAATTTCTCTCAAAATCACTTAAATAGCAGAAAAATCTCTCGAAATCACTTAAAGTTATTAGAAATGTCATAAAATTCCTTAAAATTGCAGGATAATATTGCAAATTCCTTAAAACCTCATAAAACTCTTACAAAACTATTAAAATCCCTTAAAATATCACGACATATCTTAAAATCCCATACAATTCTCCAAAATCGTTTTAATATCCTAAAAATCTCTTGAATTTCGTATAAAAATCACTTAAAAATCGTTAAAAATGCATATAAAAACCTTCAAAATCATTAATCTCTTGAAATCCATTAAAATTCTCACAAGATTATTTAAATATCAGAAAAATCTCTCGAAATTACTTTAAATTATTAGAAATCTCATAAAATCCCTTAAAATTTCACGAAATATCCCAAAATCCCATACAATTCTCCAAAATCGTTTTAATATCCTAAAAATCTCTTGAATTTCGTATAAAAATCACTTAAAAAGCGTTAAAAATTCACATAACAACCTTCAAAATCATTAAACTCTTGAAATTTACGTTCAAATTAGTGAAAATCTCTAAAAACTTCTAGCAACCTCTGCAAATTTCTAAACTCTTAAAATCTCTAAAAATCATTAGATATTTCATAAAATTTAACGAAAACCTTCGTAATCTTTGCACATTCTACAAATCTTTTAAAAATCATAAAAGTTTTTGAAATTCCTCAATAAAATTCCCTATAAAGTTTCTAATTCCTTATTTTAATCCCACAATGTACATATTTTAAAAGTCATAAAAGTACCTTAAAGTCCAATTGAAATCTGATTAAAGACTTCGACTCAATCATCTTTTTAGAATTCTGCTTGATTTCTTAAACGACAGAAAGGTATAAACAAAACTTCCTTTCGTGTCATAAAAAATAGAATACGAGCATATGAGATGTAAGTAAATGGAGCATACTGCATAAGCGAAACTCCATATGGTCACATAGACTGACCAGAACTATTAGATTAGATTAGTATCGGGCTCTTCTATTGTTGTCGACTTATGCTGGAATGACGGGGCCGAACAAACATGAACAAAGACGGTTTGCTTCTAACACGGGACCCGCCGCATTATTATCTTTTGGTGATGCGTACTAGGTGAGTCCATTGTATGGCTGTATAGAAGTCCATAGCCATGGGGAATCATTCTGCTGTGCGTGCCTTTACAGAAGAGGGTGACTTGTGATGTTGTAATTATTCTCCAACTTCAATGAGGCGTCCGAATTTCTGGATCCCATTCACCAGTCGTCAATTGTATGTCATACTTCAATGCGTCTCTAAATTGTTGTCACGACACGAAAATCAAGTACAATGAAATTCCATTCTTTTATTATTTAGTGGATTCCAATTGAGTACTTCTTATGATTATGTGTTAGACAAGCATTGAAATCAAAAGAATGTATCTTAACTTATATAGACACGTATTTCATAAAATATGTACGATTTTTCTATGAAAAATTCTTTTTTAAGCACTGAAAATGAATTCCTTGCATAATAAACGTTAATTTCTGTAATTACTGAAGGGTAAACTAATGTGTCTTGCGTATCAAGAGACTTGATATCAGAAACAAGCTTGTTGATTATAGAAGACGATGATAAAGCCTCGGAGGTTGTTAGCGTCTCGTCAAGGCTGACGCCCGTCATTCTTTTATCTTGAGCGCAATTCAGTGACTTTAAATTGTCGCCCTATCGTGCACCCTCGACACTAGCTTCAAGAACAACCATCCCCAGTCACGAAATAATATTCTCCTCTTTTAAACGAGCCATGAACGTAAAACAGCTCAGTTGCTTAAAAAAGATGTCAGAGCGTGATACCCTCTTTTAAATAGTCTTCTACCTTCGGTCAAAGAGGAAAAAGAAAGCTCTCTCAAAAGAGGATAGATCCTCCCCTATTTCAGAACCTCTTTAAATTAAACGTTCACTCTCGCAGGCTGAATTATGTAGTGAAAAGTAATAATGCTGATTTGTTTATTAATTCACTTTCGTAAGCATTTTTATTATCAATTAGTGAGCCTTAGTAGCAGTTTTAAACTTATTTACAGTTAATTTAATGTTTATTCAAATTTTATTAAGATGTTTTTGAAATTTCAAGAATGTATTTGACATGTAATCCACGAATTGTTTATTAAATGTTTATTTCAAATACTATTTTGTGTGTGGCGTGTATGGAACACATGTTTCGTCTTGGTATGCCTTTTACGAAGCTACGTTATTACAGCTATCATGTTGTATATACTGCAGTGGTATATCAGGGTGTTACGGTTTACTCGGTACTCTCCTGTAATACGTATGAATCACAGTGCTGGCCGAGAGTGCACAACTGTACATTTGCTGGGATTACGAACGCATACCAGCGAATAAAACACCCACAAATGCCTACCGCAAAACATATTTTTATATTCCTGAAAATTTCACTGCATCTTTCTTTTTTAATTCTATGTTAAATGTCTCAATAAACGATGAGTCCTTTTTATCTTCTCTTGTAAAATTGGAGAGTGTTTTCCAATTTCAATTTCTTCTTTAGAAAGCATTCAATATCAATCCAACTGGAAATTTGAATCCTCCCAATTTTCGATTTTCAAATACTTTATTTCTTTATATTTCCCATCGAAAAAATTTAGGACTTCCTATTTCATAATTCTGCATAATTACGCGAAGTTTTGCAGTGACATAAATATTAAGAGATCTTATTTCAGGGATGTTTTAATATGGGTTATATATTTTCGCAAAAGAGTCTGTCACATGCGAAATTACGTGAAGGCTATTTCGTGTACGTCGTCGTTGGTTGGCTGGAATTATACCAAGTCGACATCCCGGAAAATTCAAGAGAGCGAGTTGAACTTCTTCCTAGATCAGGTAATATTCCTCGTAAGTTATCTCTGAAAATCTAAAAAATTATACTACAAGATATTCGACTCATGCTGACAAGGTTTAAAAATGTTTAAATATTACAGAATGTAATCTATAAGTATTAATTAGGATACATAAAGTTCATTGATCAATAATTACTTTCATTGGGGAATTACATAAAATTGACAACACATCAAACAGAAATACTGTTGTATTAAAATTACTATAATAATTATCATGATAATTATTGTGTTTTGAGCTTGAAAGTTCTGTCCTACTCGAAATAATTTATCATCATTCATAATCCACTGTACTCCATATTCGCCCATCATTTGAAATTCCGCACATGCTGCTTGTTAACTAATCTATTCAACAAAGCCACGAAACTAATCAAAATATAATTTCGTTTCAATATAAACAATACAATTCACAACTGAATTGTCAATTGCTTTGACAGTTCCGCTATTTATCCAAACATAATTGACATCGCGGTTACATTATCAGAAGTCCTGAGTAATAATCTCTGAATGGAATTACAGTTTGACATATTAATTCTAGTTTTATTGCAAACAGCACTGTTCGAGTTTCCAGTATTTAATAGAGTCTAATTCGTGTCATTACTATTCTCGCTTTGTTGTCCTAATTATATGTCATACATAAACAAGAGGAAGAAGGAAGTATCCAGAGTTGGAGGACGTAGACGCTAAATCGATTGCAGAAATTAATTAGCGATAAGATTAATTAACCTTGGAATTCTACGGTATACGTGAACTGCTTTCGATAGCTATCGTATCACCAGTACTGTCCGTATTTCGGTAGAACTGTTTCTATTGGTATTGCCCTGTGTTGTACGAGGTACTCGATTGCATCTCTATGGTGATTGGCTGCCGTTTTACTGATCGATCTTGTGAGCAGCCGATATTAGATTGCATATCCTATGTGTCTCAATAACTATCTGACTTCAAGTGTCACCTAGAAAGATAAGCAATTTCACAGTTATTTCGCTGCTTATGCTCGAATTATGAGGGGAGGTGTCACTTTCTACGATCAATTCAATGAACCAAATGGATTAAAAGCACAAATCACGCAGGATTTTTAATATAAGCCTCTAATCTCTCAATGAAGTGTCCCAGACTGAAATTTCAATCACGGCCTTCTTTTTGCAAGCTCATTAGGCGAATTTCCCCTGTTTATCGGTTGATCTGGCATCAAATATCGCGAAGAGGTAAAGCTCGTCCTTGGAGCATAATACAATGGGCACTTTGAGGGCCGCTGGCTCTCAGAACACATGTTCTAACTGGGTGAGGGTGCCCGAGGGTCCTAAGCTGCTTATCGTCGAATCCTTCCGCACTACTAGCACCAACACCATCCAAAATGTACCAACACCAAACATGCATCTACCTATCCATCCATCTATCCACAGTATCCCTAATAAAGATTAAATGGAGTCCGCGAATTGGGGATCTCGAGAGAAAATTCTAATGGCATATATTGGTAACACTCATTACTCGTTAACGAGAAGTTCATCGTATTAAATTTAATCCTGCATATCAGTTTATACATATATGTATATACATATAACATATAGATGCGTATGTCATGTTGATGGATATATGTGCATATCAGGCGTGTACATACGTCGTCAGTGTGCTGATGCTGACCAACGTTCTTCATTATCTTGTTCGATTTACGGTATTCCCTTATGGCTCGTGGCAAGGTGTATTCTCAGCATCTAATAGCAACCCTATTAAATTCCGTTGACGAGAAGTTGAGACTAACAAGAATCGATTTTATCCACTGTTATTTAAATCATCCCTGATTCGGTTTACATCCTTTTCCAAGAGATGTATGAAGAATGGCAAAGTGCAAAAAAGGATGGGTGGTAAAATAGGAAAATAAAAAATGTTTTTGAAAAACCGAGTTGGATGTAGAAAAACAACACGAGCCATTCCCAACGGTTGGAAATAGTTATTTTATAGACAGCAATTATATTTTTCGCGTGTTGCACACTGGATACTCTCGGATGAAAAAGCTCTCAGTCAAGACTCGGATACGAAGAATTGAGGATAATTTAGCCTATGCTTTGTGGTTTGCTATATCCCCGTAAACATAAACCTTGGTGATTTGAAGTCGAAATTAGATTTGTGCAACCAACATTGTTCTTCAGTATTCTAGTCAACGGTTTTCTCATACCATCTCGTCTAAGTCCATCCTCCTCTTCCCGATGAATTTCTTCTCCCTTATCAGATAATGCACTTTATCGTTCGCGAAATGACAGAATGAATGTCGGGAGTCGACTTGAAATGCAACCGAAAAGGGCTTTACTTGTCTCGTTGTTTGTTACACTTATGACTTTATTGTCCTCAGTCTCTTAGACGACTTAAGTGCATTTGCATCTCCTCCTACTTTCATATTTCGCCTGGAATAATAAAAAAAATCTGGTGAATGCGATTCACTGTAAAAAGTTTCGATGAAAATTCCCACATAAATCATAGGAAATAAAAATACCAGTAATAATTGACGGAAATTTACCAAAATTGTGTAAAATTCCGTTGTAGGAATAGAATTTTACTTTATTTCTGCATGTAAAATTTTTACATTGTTCTTGTAATATTACACTTCTAAATCCTTTTCCATTACAGTGTAAATTTCCGTCAGTTATCGCTGGTATTTTTATTTCCTATGATTTGGAAAATTACAGTTTTATTGTGAAATTCACAAAATTACGGGAAAATAACCTTAGAAATGACTGTGAACTTCGAAAAAATTTGGAATCATAGGAAAAAATTACAAAAACCAAATGTAATTTTCATCGAAATTTTTTACAGTGTACTTGTTATGTCGAAAAGTTATTCTACCCAAACATCGTCAATAAGGTTTGTTTTGACGCGTAAAACTCCTCGACATATTGTTTTCCTGTCAATTTTTTACTAGCAACATAAGAGTTCAATCGCAACTTCACAATACGATAGTTCATAAAAAGTAGTATTTATCGGCTGAAGTGAAATCCAGACGGGAAGTTTGTTCGGATGTTGGACATAGGTCTGGACACGTGAAAGCTATACCAGCTGCACATTTAATGTTTCCAACTTCTCGGAGGCACGGGGTTGGTCAGGAAGCGATCCCGGAAGAGAAGGAAAGAGGCAGCCAAGCAACATCGAGCAGTCGGACGTCGCGTATCATAATAATACATATACTCCTCCGAAGGTTTGTCGTAACTCGCGGGTTATGGTGGTAATCGTGGTACATACGACCCAGCCACGTTGAGTCAGGAAGGCGGTATCCAATTCGAGTTAGTAAAGCCAGCATTAAACGGGTAATTTCCCATCGACCGCGGGTCGGGTCGCAAATTAGGTTTACGACGTCGTAACGATGGAAATATAAAATGCTAGACGCTACGGAATATTTCGCGGCCTTGCTGTCGTCGTTTCAGGACGAAAGACAGGAAATTTGATACGTTCCCGTAACTGCGAGGTTGACAGCATCTCTCGGGAGGTCTTCTTTCTTTAAACTGACCTTGATTGTGAATTCTGGATTCATCTTTGAAAATCGGGTATAATATAGTCTTTCTTGACTGAAATTAGTGAGATCCACTCTATTATTGGTTTCAGTTTTCTAGTACATTCATAACAACGGCCAAACCATTTCTTACTTTGCAGGCACAGAAGCCAAATGTACCATACCTAATAAAATACATATTATATGTATTTATGTGTTCAACTTTTATGTAAGGGAAAGTTATTATAAGTTATTATCACAAATTGCCTCTGGATTTTTTTTTCAAACGGCAATGTCAATTTAATTCCACGGAATTAAAAAAAAAGACTTATTTTTATGAGTTTCACAGCTTTGGGAATTTCTTGAGCATAAATAAATTGAATGACATTGAATGAATGAACTTTTCATTTCTGAATCGTAAACTGCAAGCATCGGAGATACGGCACATATTTTGTGGGAACGTAACGAAGCACGCTAACCGGGAAATGGCCAAAGAGTGTTAATTGGAATTTATGAAAGTACACGGGTATGAAAATATGGACCATAGAGTAAGCTGGGTTAAAATCTGAGAGCTGTCCTTCCATATTAGAGGAAGCTGTATGTTAAATTAAAATTATAACTTTATACGCGAAGTGTACACCACTTATAATTAACAGCGGGAATTAATGCATCTCTGAATGTCAGAAATTATAAATGATTTTCCTTTCTTCTGCAAGTATACCGCAACCAACATCTAGATCTAGTTTCATATACTTTATTATTTTATACAGAACTTGCAACAATTTTTTTAATATTCATCTATCATTAAGAAAAATTGTATACTGTTTATATAATCTAATTATTTGCAGAAATTCACCTCTGAATGAAATGTTTTCTGTTTAGCTGTGAATGAGGGGATTAAAGGCAGAAAATGGTTTTCATTCGTTTTGGCATCGACGAGCGCATCCAGCCTCTCATCGGCAGCTCCAAGAACTCTTTATTGAGAATTGCAAGGAAACTCTGGAAAATAAACGGAAAAATTTTCCAGATCGCGTTCGTTGTATCGATCCGGAAGTTTGTTTCATGTTTCACGAAAAGACGACCAACTCTCGAAGAAAAAGAGGAAAATGAGAGGAACAACGAAGATGCTGAGAATATTGGTAACTGAGTGTGCTGTAATTCTCAGAGCCTCACGGTTTTGTAAATGGTCCAAGTCGTTTTCTGCAGAACACGAGTGTGGTTTCCCAAACTATGGAACCTTCGAGAGGTGGCACTATTTACCCCAGTTACGATAAATAGAAATCATTACGCCAAATACAACTCATCGAAATTCCTTTCCTATATTTCTTTTCTCTATTTTCTCTAAAAATAAAATCATTAATCAAGAATCGACCTGCAACTGATTACTAAAGATTTTTTATTGTTTTCATGTTTCCAATCCACTTCATGTGGAATATTATTCCAGCAAATTCATTCATTCATTCATTATTCACTTTAAAGTGAACTTTGGATTGACTGATCTGAAATTTACGTGGACATATGTTCGAAACACCTGCGCTTTCTAGGGTGTGTATTTGAAACAATTATGCTAAACAATATTGTACAAGCGCTCGATAAGGGAAAGTTTACCCCTGTTTGATTACATCTTTACCTGGAAATCGATTTGCACTCTGCAAACATCCGCCAACATTATTTATGTGTATTGTGTAAACAGTGGACTGTTTGTAATGCATAGGCTCTGGAATAAGTATAGAAAAAAAAATATTGTCATGAAATCTTTTCTCGCGAATAAGTTTCGAAAAATAAAAAAAAGTATGATTGAATGAACCAGAGAAAGAAATAGTTGCACAAATTGCTCTGATCCACCTGTCGACATGAGTCGCCACCTTTACTTTTACAGATGGACTCCTCTTATCCCATTTTCTTGAGTGCACTACGATCACGATGATACCATCCGAGCCACACAAACAACAATCGATCCCTCGTGAATTCACCCTCCCTCTGATCCGACATCTCTGCTGACAATAAATACACCTTATCTGGAACATAAATGCATCTATGTGCAATTCACGCAGCATCCGATCTTCCCGATTGGCTGACTTTGGTACGAAAGCTCTTAAGGTTCTGATCCAGAGGGACAGGACCAGACTTACGAGCACATGCTCTCCTTTAATCATTAATTTATTATTCTCCGGAAAAATGTTCTTCTATTTTTCTATACTTGTCCAGGAATGTCAACAGCTCTCAATTTTAAGAAGATATTCCTATTCTAAAAATATTTAAATATAATATATATACAGATACGAAATATTTGGAGAAATACAAGAAAGAGTAAATGAATTGGAAAAGAAGATTCCTGATGAAGATTTGGTACACAAAGAATTGTTTTTTCGCCTTTACTTGGGGAGAGGAATCTCATTCATCAAATTGTTTCGGTCGATTAAATGGTACTCGAGAAAGTGAAGGGGGTAGTGGCGCACACGATTTGCCTCTCTTTCTCGCAGACCATGACAAATCATGGCACTTCATCCCTATCTATCCCCTTCCATCTCCATTCAGTTTACCCCTGTTCTCGTCCTCCCACGCATAGTCATTGCCGCGAGGATAATTTGCATTATTCTACCGTTCACACCCTGCGACTCGCTCGCTCAGCTTCATTCTACTTTCACTCCCATCCGTTCCCGTTCCCTGGGTAAGCACCCCTCTGGTCGCGGGAACACTTTGCCCACGTGCGTCATAATAATGACACTTTATATCGACGAATACTACCGAAGTGACTTGTAATTACTCACAAATTGAGATCAATATTTTCTTTGATGTCCAGTCAAGTGGATTTAAGGGAACAAATAATCCTGTTTTTATACGTTACAATATTTACTTGTATTTCTTAAAATTAATTAACATTCCTTAACGTGTTGATAAATCTTTTAAAATTAGTTAAAATTCCAGGAAATCTCGTTAAATACTTTAAAATTGATGAAAATTCAATGAAATTTGGTAAAATCCTTTGAAGCCCTCAGACTTCCTTAAAATTACTTCAAATTCCATAAAAAAACCGTTAATCCTTTACCAATAATTAAAATTACATGAAATTTCATGAACTTACTTTAAGTTTTATAAAATTATTTGATTTTTCTTAAACTTACTTAAAACCCCATGAAATCTCGTTAAATACATTAAAATTCCTGAAAATCCAATGAAATTTCGTAAAAACTCTTAAATCCCTCAGACTTCCTTAAAATTACTTAAAATCCCTTAAAATGTCTTCAATGTTACTAAAATTACTTTAAATTCCATAAAATACCGTTAAATCCTTTACCAATAATTAAAATCACATGAAATCTCAAGAAACTCCTTTAAGTTCATTAAAATTATTTGATTTTTCTTAAACTTATTTAAACCCCCATGAAATCTCGTTAAATACTTTTAAATTCCTTAAAATCCAATGAAATTTCGTAAAAACTCTTAAATCCCTCAGACTTCCTTAAAATTACTTAAAATCCCTTAAAATGTCTTCAATGTTCCTAAAATTACTTCAAATTCCATAAAATACCGTTAAATCCTTTACCAATGATTAAAATTACACGAAATCTCATGAAATTCCTTTAAGTTTCATAAAATTATTTATTTTTTCTTAAACTTACTTAAAACTCTATGAAATCTCTTTTAAATGCTTAAAAATTCCTGAAAATTCAATGAAATCTTGCCAAATCGTTTGAAAATCTCTTTAGATTCTAAAAACCCTAATAACTGTTAAAATCTTTTAAATCTTTAAAAATCATTAAAATTTCACAAAATTCTCTGAAATGCCATAAAATCTATTTCTAAAATTTCCGAAAAGACTAAAAATTATATAGAATATAGAGTATAGGATAAAATGGTGCAGAGAGGACCGGAGGTAAAAATCTGAAAAATAGTGGCAGGAAAAAAGGGCAAAAGGAAGAAAGGGCAAATGAAACTTATGGTTGAGATAAAGAGATGGGGACGGGGGAGAGGCAAAAGTTAAAAAGGGTTGAAGGGTGTCAAGATAAAGTATGATATCAGGAAAGGTGGGTAATAGATTAAGGAGTTGAAGGGAATAGGGCAGAGGGTCACAGAGAGAAAAGAGGCGTGGAAAGAAATAAATTGAATCAAATTTTGAATAACCAGATGAAAAATAATTGTAATGACAAAGATTTTAATTTACTCATTATCTTCGTTGCGTAACCTGCTCTCCACGTTATCTTAAGCTAACTTTAATTGCAAATGATAATAATTCCACCTCGATCGTTCATCTGCAGTTTCAGAGAGCATTTCGTCAGATAAACCGGGTCGTTTTCAACAAAAGCAAATAGAAAACCGAGAACTGGGAAGAGTTGAAAGAGAGCTGTGGGAATGGTTTAAGGGAAGGGGTTATTCCCGAGAAATTCTCGCGGGGAAGAATGAACGGAAGCTTTATTCGACGCGCCGGATGAAGCGGTGCAGTGCACCGTTTTGCCTATTACCAACGGCACATAAACTCTTAGATACTGCTGTAGTCTATAGTAACAGAAGCATCAGCAAGGGGCTAAAGAACAAAGAGCGAAATTCCAATTCTACTCGAAGAATTGCTGACGGTTTCGTGGTTCCTTCGATTCCTGGAAAAAAGTCTTCACTTTTGTTCAGCAACTTGCGAAAAGGTGTTCACTCGAGGAAACATTTTTCCAAGCTCAGAAACTTCTTCTGTTTTCTTTACTTTTACTTATCTGTCCACGAAATCTTGTATATTGTTGAACTATTATAAATATCCTAGGATAAACTAATTTGAGTAGCATCCAACCTTTGGATCTGGAAATTCTTCTATAAACTTCATCTTCAGCCCAAAAAAGCAGAACAAAACTATTCGCAATGTTTGAAATTTGTGCTTCTATTATAAATCGCTGATACTGAGGAAGCTGCATATTGAAAATACACAGGAAAGCAGAATAAGTACTGACTTTAACAGATAGATCCTGAGGACTAGAAAGGCATTCGAAGAGTGCACTGAAGGTGGTTTTCCGAGAGTTTTGCAGTTTTTTTTTTCTTCTTTAGGCGCTTCTCTAGTTCTACGGACATGCTAACGCATATATATATATATATATATATATATAT
>UCOH01011487.1:0-16733 GCA_900474275.1 Synergus japonicus | reverse complement strand
AATTAAATAAAAAAATATTTAACTTAATTATTATTATAAACATTTTTATAAACAAATTCTTTGTACTTGATATTTTCTCACATTTAAATTTATTTTTCTGATCGAAAGTGATTCACAATCCTCTTTAGAGCCATTTATATAATTAAATCTTTATAAATAAACAATATAAAATGTTAATAACAATTTAATTAAACAATTCCCCCAATCGGCCGTTTCATTGTGAAAAAAAATGGGATTTTATTCAATTATTATAATATATAATATTAATTGCGATAACTAACCAACGAAATTAAGTAATAAATAATTTACAAGATTGTTATAAACAATAAAAAAAACTAAAATTGATAATTTTCACTTGTAAAAAGGATGGTTTTCAACTGAAATTATTCGGCAATAAGCTAACAGTGATTGCAAAATTGAATGTGGAGCACTAGATAATAACTTGCGTAATTGTTATTAACAATTTTCATAACAATCGGTTAAATCTGCAATTTTTTTCTTTTCAATTGTATTGAATCAAATAAATATTCCATATTTATAATAATAATGAGATTATTATAAGAAACTTAGCATAAATCAATTACGAGTGAGAACTTGAATCATTCTTGGATTGCTTTAAGGATGCAATGAAACCATCTGAGGACTCAACGAGTTTGTGAATTAAATCTTGTATAGTATGCAATCGAGAGATTTTTCGTGTGTTAAACTGTCCTGATCAATTTTAGTTTTTTTTATTGTTTATAACAATCTTGTAAATTATTTATTACTTAATTTCGTTGGTTAGTTATCGCAATTAATATTATATATTATAATAATTGAATAAAATCCCATTTTTTTTCACAATGAAACGGCCGATTGGGGGAATTGTTTAATTAAATTGTTATTAACATTTTATATTGTTTATTTATAAAGATTTAATTATATAAATGGCTCTAAAGAGGATTGTGAATCACTTTCGATCAGAAAAATAAATTTAAATGTGAGAAAATATCAAGTACAAAGAATTTGTTTATAAAAATGTTTATAATAATAATTAAGTTAAATATTTTTTTATTTAATTCTGCTCAATAAATGCAGGGGCAATAATTCTGGCTGATAGTGAGTTTTTATCTATATTTTTTTTTGAGATAAAAATTACGAAATTTGAAATGGCCAATTTTGTCACTATATTTGTTTAGATATTGTTGTTTTGTGGAAAAAATTAAAAAATCGAAATCCACAACTCTCTTCAAAATTGAACGCTGAATATTAAAAAAAAATATTCAAATCGGATAAGAAATACGACGTGTAGGCGATTATGAAGAGTACTTTCCGATTTTTACCCACTGTGCGTGGTTAGGGCAGCGTCAACATTGACGTTTAGATTTTAAAACATTCACCAATTTGTAAGCATTAATCTAATTGAGCTAAAATTTTGTAAAATACTTCTTTGAACCTTAATGAACAACTTCCTCACTAGAAGTTTTCCGTAGCTTAAAATTCGCTCGATAAACGAAGCGCTTGAAGGTTGAAATGCATGATTTTTGCCAAGTCTGGAAAAAAATTAACAACTTTTTGTTTATAACAATATTTCCATTTTTCTTGCTTAGATGGTTTTAGAAGAATTAAACACGTCGTTTGCATTGATCAAATCAAAAAATTCTGAAAATTGGCTGAACTATCGCGAGTTGAAATGAAAAAAGATTGAAGTTTTTCGTTTTCGAAACATCCAGTTTTTATCCATTATATCAAAAACTACAAAACCTACAGATTTTTGCAAGAGGAAAAAATGATGCGCATTGATATTCTCTAAAAGTATAAGTCTTCAAAATTAAAAATCGAAAGACTTTTTAAATTAACTTTCAGAACAATACTTCTCAAGCTGAATCCACGCATACCCCCTTTTGATTGACAGCGGTTCAATTATGAATTTTCTTTATCTTGATGTTCAATTTTTCGTTTTGGTGTGTAAATTAAAATTTCATTTTTTAAATTTAAATTTTTTACTAAAAATAGAGGAAAATTTTCCAAAACAGAGGAAATAGAGGACAATTTTAAAAATACAGAAAATACAGGACGGGCTGTGATCCCTGATATTTACTGATACTACGAACTACCTTGCATTGACACCAAGAAATTGTACCTTTTCTTCACAAAAATACACTTAACTCATACAAACATACATTCTTTACCCTCGCACCACTCAAAATTATATATGTAATTTATCTGAAAATAAATATTTTTCATCACGCATGCGGGGCATTATTCCTCAAGTTTACCACCCTCAGAATTCGATTTTGTCTGATCGAACTCAAACTTGGTTAAAGTATAGTCATCCTAGGTACAACTGTAGAAGAAAAATTTTTTCGATTGGATAAAAATTTACCGAGATATGGGAGGGAATTTGTCGAATTTTTTCGATTTTGTGCGGTTTCATAGTATATCGAAGGTATTAAGCTCCTTGCCTATGGAATATAAAAAATTTTGTTCCACATGTTTTTGATAGCTTTTTTCCTGGTCTATCGAATTGTTACAACCATTTTTAAAAAAATTGAAAATTTTACCGATTGTTTTCAAAATCAAAATAGATTTGACTTTTGCAGAAAAAAGGCGTTTTTTTTTTGTCTCAAAATAAAGCTTATGTCTTTATCTTTTGATACTGTAAATTTCATCTTGTCGTTTTTTGTTGTTTTCTAGAAATTAAATAATGAGTAAAGCGCTGCGTTGGCGGCGCTCGTGACTACAGGTCTTCTCGCTTGGCGAACTTCTTCGGACCCATTTATCGTATCAATTATGAATATGTATTATTTATTAAACTGCTCTCTACATTATACAGAGTTGAGACTGTCATTAAAGTTTTCTAATGCCGGCGTTACACTCCTTGTAGAGACGTAATATTAAGGAAATAAATTTCTATATAATAAATATATAGTAATACGTGGAAATAATATTTTTCCTTGATATTACGTCCCTACAATGAGTGTAATGTAGGCATTAGAAAACTCTAATGACAGTCTCAACCCTATATAATGCAGAGAACAGTGTACCGAAAAGAAAATATCGAAAAGATCCAAAAAAGTAATTTATTTTTAAGTAAATGAGAAAGTTAAGAAGTTGCAAGCAATGAGAAAAAAGAAGGGAAAGAAGGATATGATTAAAATAGCTTATAAATATAATCGAACCCTACACGTAACGCAATAATGACGTACAAGATCACACTATTTCCACGTATTACAATATATTTATTAGATAGAAAATTATTTGCTTAATATTACAGTAACATCCAGTTTTTCTCTGTCATGTACATTGTAAAGTTTTGAAGTTTGTTTAGATTATAAGTTAAAGTTTATTGGTAATTTAGATTTCACATCAAAAGAAAAATGATATAAAATCAATATAAGAAATAAGAAAATGTATAAATTAAAGCTATAAGTTAAATTCAATTAGAGAAAGTCAAGATAATCAATATATGAACATCCCAAAAAGAGATTAGGCAGAGTGAGAGAGAGTACAAAATAAATTGAAAATCGAGACAAATTTATTAATATTTCAAAAATGGCACGGCAATAAATATGTTCAATATTGAATAAAATCAGTGATACTTCTAAAATAAATATACAATGGCATATAAACGTAAACAATGATACAGGTTCTAAATGTCACATAAAATCACAATAATCAATTGCAAACAAGACCAGAAATTCAAAAGAGCGAGAGATAACAACGACCAAGTTAACGGTCAAACACGAAATTAAAAAAAAATGTAGCGATTATATAATATAGAAAATTGAGAAATATAATAGAAATTATACAGTGATATGATGACCAATATTGCGAATTTGAATTTAATTTAGAAATATCGAGGAATGATAAAAAGAAAGACAAAATTAAAAGCAATTTAGAAGTCACGACGAAATTGGTATAAATATATAAACATTATAAATTTAACTGATATATGCATAAATAGATTATCGCTCGAGAATCAATATGAAAGAACAAAATCATGACAATGAACGACTTACGGCGGTGGATTCGCAGGAGATTAGAAATTGCAGAGAACAACCAAAAGCGAAGATCAGTGAAAGGCCGTTGACCGAAGCAGTCACAAAAATACGAAGTCGGCAGGATTAGTCGAGCTAATAATCAAAAGGAGCTCCAGCCCTCCATCCACAGATCCAACAACAGAATTTCCAAAAATATAGGTCTGCGAAGCCAACAGTGCCACAAGTATTCCAATATAAAAGATAGCGAAGATAAAATTATAAAACGATTCCGAACGAAAAGATTATCAGTGGAAATCGCTTTCAAATCAGTAAATGGTATCAAATAAACCGCCACGCTCTTAATTTGGCTGAGAATTGCTCGAACGTGAAGGTCACAAATAAAAAGTGTAATCACCACAATTTCAGAAATGATAATAATGAAGACCGATCCGCTCTCGCAACCTCTTTCCCCACGTCTACTTTTATCCCTTCTATTATCATTTAATACAACTAACAATTGGTTTCTCATGGATTTTCATTCAACCATTCATCATCACTTAATTCTACGCGCCTAATACAAATTGCATGTCTCATTACATCTCTACAATGACTGTAATGCAGGTATTAAAAAACTATAATGACAGTCTCAACTCTGTACAATGCAGAGAGCAGTTTAATAAATAATAAATGTTCATAATTGATACGATAAATGAGTCCGAAGAAGTTCCGTCAAGCGAGAAGACGAGAGCATCGTCGGCGCGGCGCTTTACCCTTTATTTAATTTCTCGAAAACAACAAAAAACGGCAAGGTGAAATTTACAGTATCAAAAGATAAAGACATAAGCTTTATTTTGAGACAAAAAAAAACGCCTTTTTTCTGCAAAAGTCAAATCTATTTTGATTTTGAAAACAATCGGTAAAATTTTCAATTTTTTTAAAAATGGTTGTAACAATTCGATAGACCAGGAAAAAAGCTATCAAAAACGTGTGGGACAAAATTTTCTATATTCCATAGGAAAGTAGCTTAATACCTTCGAAATTGCACGAAACCGCGCAAAATCGAAAATATTCGAAAAAATCCCCCTCCCGTATCTCGGTAAATTTTTATCCAATCGAAAAAATCTTTTTCCTCTAAAGTTGTACCTATAGGACTATACTTTACCCAAGTTTGAGTTGGATCAGACAAAGTCGAATTCTGAGGGTAATGCCCCATATGTATCACCCAATTTACTATATGATACTTTAAAATAAAGAAAAGAATATAAATTTTGTTGTTAAATATAGAAGGACGAAAGAAAGAAGGGAGCGGATAAGGAGATTGCCTTCTTCTTTCTTCTTTCTATATTTCGTCACTTTAAAATTTGCTTCTTAAACTATATATCTTAACAGATACCACTTAGCAATATATTATAACATAATCCCTGAATTAATCACTATATATACTTTTTATACATACTATATATACATATACTTTATACATTATATAGTGTCACTATGTTATATGTATAACACATTATATCCAAAAATAAATAATAAATATAATATAATATAATTTACATAATAAATAAACACTTACAAGTTATTTCTATAGAAAGACGAAAGAAAGAAGGGAGAGGGTTTGTAGGTTGCCTTCTTTTTTTCTCTTCCTATATTCCTTACAGGTAATTAAAGGTTATTACGAAATAATTTCATAACTTTTATTAATATAAATTTCCAATGTGCAGATGGAACTATCGGATCTATTCTCGTTAAGATGGAAATAGACGTTGCTTCTCTTATTCTCCTTCACCATAGGAAGCGCTGTTATATAGGAGATTCGACCCTTAGCAGAAAATTGTGGCATTTACTATGAGAAGAGAGAATCATTACGACTGACGCAGACATATTGGAGCATTGTAATATATTTGGATATTGGGAACTTCAGTCGCCAATTCCACTATTAGGATATTCAACAAGATCTCAGCAACACTTATCGAATTTCGTTTCATAGAATCAATCCTAGGACCTGTAGTTGGATTACTCACATCAGAAGACGGTGAAGAATACACAAACTCACATAATTCGTGCTGAATTTGAACATGTCAATGAAGAGATGCACTCTAAAAATTTAGAAATCTAAAGAATTCTTAATGAAACTATCAAGAATATCCAGATACGTGAAAAGACATGGAACAATGAATTATATTATAGAACCTTGAGACAATGGGCAGCAGAAATCGAAGACCAATGCGATCATTTATATAATGCTTTAGTACATTTTACTAAAATAGTATTAAGCGCCCAAGAAAAGAAAATGCATCCAGCATTAATTTTTAATAACCTTCTTCAAGACATTAAAAACTGAAATACATACTGAAGCAGCAAATTATGAATTTCTAGTACCCAGCACATATGGGGCATTATTCTTCAAGTGTATCACCCTCAGAATTCGACTTTGTCTGATCAAACTTAAACTTGGGTAAAGTACAGTTCTACTAGGTACAACTTTAGACGAAAAAGATTTTTTCGATTGGATAAAAATTTACCGACATAGAGGAGAGGAAATTTTTCGAATTTTTTCGATTTCGTTCGGTTTCGTGCTATTTCGAAGGTATTAAGCTCCTTTCCTATGGAATATACGAAATTTTGTCCCACATATTTTCGATAGCTTTTTCCCTGGTCTATCGAATGGTTACAACCATTTTTAACAATAGCTGTCAAGTTGTATCAACTTTTGTACTCATTCAATGAGCACTTTGCTTCCTGTAAGCAAATATGATTTGCTTCCTCATAGAGGAAGCATTAAGTATTATGGAGATTTAGAATACAAATGACAGCTTTGTTTCGAAATGAATCGCGAATTTCGTGTTGAAATTTCAAAGAAGATGAAATTCGAAACTCGACTGTTTCCGGTTTTTTTATTAGTATCGGTGTTGTGCCTAAAAAATATGAAATACTTGAGTGGATCGGGCACTTCGTGTCACACTTACGGGACTCGTCTGCTATGTCTGCATATGCTCCGTTCCAGAAAATGAATATTTTCTGATGAATGTTTTCTGACAAAATATTCATTTTCTCGTCAAAGCTGGAAGGGAATTTCATTTTTATATGACCCAGGACTACTCAGGACTCAACATATTTGGTAAGTTATCCCCACATATCTCATAAAACCTTTTTTCAAATTAAATATGCTCACGTAGGATCGGCCTTAGAATCATTTCTGAAAATTTCTATTTTCACGGATTTCCAAGTCTGTTTATTCAATGACCTTAACTGAGAAATAAGAAAGTTATGGTTAATTGTATTTTTAAAAAAGTACCTTTTCGTCTATAATTTCTGAAATAATTAAAATTTAAAGCTGATGTAAAGAAAATGAAGATTCTTTGTGTCTAGACGAATCGATTCACCTAAAAGAGTAATGCAAAGTGCTCATTGAATGAGTACAAAAGTTGACACAACTTGACAGCTATTGTTAAAAATGGTTGTAACCATTCGATAGACCAGGGAAAAAGCTATCGAAAACATGTGGGACAAAATTTTGTATATTCCATAGGAAAGGAGCTTAATACCTTCGAAATAGCACGAAACCGAACGAAATCGAAAAAATTCGAAAAAATCTTTTTCTTCTAACGTTGTCTTGGGCATAGTCGGTCGTCATTGGGAGCGCTCATTTTAGTTCGCAGTCCTACGGCGAACTAGTTCTCTCTTTTGGTTCTTTAGTTCGTTAGGTTTTTTTTTATAGACATTCTAATGGAAAGCAAAAAGAAAGGTTGGGCTGACATTTTTACATAGGAGTGTAGATACAATTTTTTAATTCAGGAAAGAAAGGAAAAATAAATAAGCTGGTTGACCATGCAGCGCCAATCCATAATAGAGCGGTCGCTAAAAAAGAAATATAGTATATATAAAGAACTGAGATCGAGATCATCGACGATCTCGTTCACATAGTTCACCTAAAGGAGCCCTCTTCGCACCTAAGTCGTTCGCGAACTACACAAGACTACTCTAAAGTTGTACCTAGTAAGACTATACCCAAGTTTGAGTTCGATCAGACAAAGTCGAATTATGAGAGTGGTACGCTTGAGGAATAATGCCCCATGCACGGAATATGATATATTTCACATCTGTTTTCCGTGTGCATTGTGGCATATTGCACACGCAGTGCGAGTAGCGTGCGTTCTACAAAAATCACACGCTGCTCTGTATTTTAGAAGAAATATCGCACGCTCCGTCGTGTTTTTTAGTAAGAAAAGTCGCACGCTTCGCCGTGTTTTCACGAAACAAGCGCACCTAACCTGAAAACTGTTGTGGGAACCTAAGGACCTTTCTCATGAGTCTAATGTACTACATTTTCCTCGATAGAAATTTTCAACGTTATCATCTTCAAAATGGCAACAACAGTTTGTTTTGTGTCATGGATGCAACAATTAACTATAAAAAAAACAAATAATATTGATATGATTCATATGAATATTCATATTGATAGTATGTAATCATACTCAAATAAAAACGTATTAGATCTAAATATCATAGTTAAATATGTGGAAATGAAGCTAATAATTTGAATAAATTTTAATAAATATCTTGATATTGCTCATTATTATTATTATTATTATTTTCGAAAGTATGCATTTTTTTGCATTGGGGAAACATAGTTCTAGACTCCCCTCAAATCTCTGCCCGCAGTTAAAATTATCTTTTTATTGGGTTGTTTTTCCTCTCGGGCGGGGGGTCTGCCCCGTCCCTCCACATCTCCCCTCACCGCTGACGATATTCTGCACTCGCTTCGCTCGTGCGGATAAGATACGGAGAATGCATATTCCTTGCATTCGTGATGAAAAATAATGTGTGCTAGTTGCAACTCGTGTGGTATAGTTGCATATTCCGCAATTTGGGCGCTCAACGGCGCCCCCGTGCACAATATGCAATTATGCCCCACTCGTTACACAATGTACTATTATTATTCAGTGATCACAGAACGTGGGATTTTTCGGCCTCTACTATACAACAAACGAGCTCATGCTTTCTCTCTCTAGCAACAGTCACGAACCTATTGATAGAAAAAGATAGCATGAGCTCGTGGGTCGTAGAGTGGGGGCCGAAAAATCCCACGTTCTGTGATCACTGTTATTATTTTGTTATTAAAATAATTTATCTGTTTTAATTATCTCTAAAACCTGATCTTGGCTAGGCTGATGCGTCCGCTGAGATAAATATACAAAAGACGCGGAAAAACGGATCGTTACCAATAAGTCAATCATCTATGTTTGATAAGTTTTCTAGTTTACATAAAAAATTCCTACGGAGGAACCCCATATACGATAACACAAAAGCCATGTACTTGATTTTCTATTTGATAATAGTCTTACGGGTCGTGTTTCCGAGAAATTCCACTTTCGAATGTCATTTCTTAAAGGCAGCTTTTTGAAATATTTTTTTCTAATTTAATATAATTTACTTGAGGGAAATGATTTTTTATAAATATTAGTAGTATGCTATTAATAAATGAAAAAAATTTCGGAAAAACTATTAGTCTTATTTTTTTCGGTCGTCACAGTAGTATGATTCCCTTAAGGTTTAGTACATGCTATGTCATGATTTAATTTTAAAGAAACTATACCCCCTTTTATCTTCCCTAAGTTCCTCGTTTTGTTCGAGAATTCTAAAAAGAAATCTGAAATGGGATGAGGATGCCAATGAATTTGCTAACTTTGATTATAATTAATTTATTGATAAAATTACAAATAGATCCAATTATTGACTAAAGTTAATGAAGAAAATGTGTAGGTTCAATCAACTTTCAAAGGCCATTCTTTCGAATTTACTTCCGGTCTTTATCTTGAATCAATCAATAAACGAATAGGGATAGCGTTCTGATTGTTCAAGACAAGAATTTGATTGGAAATGTAAAGTCAGTACTCACTCAGGTTATTCTTATCCTAACAATGCGTGTAGATTTCTCTTTTGGTTCCTAGTATTGAGGTTGGTTTGTTGTGGAGGTCTCGGTGACTTTGTTTGTTTGTTTGCGAGATATATAATCCAAGAGATTACGAACACAGGAAAAGCACTTTGACGCAGATTAGAGATGTGAAGATTATCACTGTAAAGTAGACGAATCTGGATTGCCGAGTAAAGGGTAAACAGTATGTATCTTTCCGGACTCGCACTGATGATTAAAGACCGAGAGTTGTATATCATACCAAGTCACGAACTTGTTACTGTTTACTGACGAGTAGAGAGTATATGTCTTCCTTGAATTGGTGACTAAGACTATATGTCTTCGTGGGGCTCGAACTGATGAGTGAGCGAGTTCCTGGTGTTATTGGAACTGATATCTAGCCTAATTGTGGTCGTTTTTTAAGCCTATTTCGTGAGGTCGATTAGCAGGCTATCTGGCTGGCTGGCTGGCTAGCTGGTTATCTGGCTGGTTACCTAACTGGTTATCTGGCCGACTGACTGGCTACGTGACGCCGGATGGTCTATGCGTGGCGTATGCCTCTGGGTTGTCGCGTGACGTCTGTTGGTCTGTTTTGATTGACATAACCGCTTAGTCCTGATTACATCACATACAGTATAATATAATGTACATAAATAAGTAAATATATTTTTTCTATTACTGATTTTTTGTTTATTTATTTTTTATTAGATTTTAGAATTTTATAAACTGTTAAATATAAATACATAAATGATCTGTGGTACAAAAATTTCATTTTCGAATAAATGTTTTATTCTAAAAGTGATGAGTTTCCTGTCATAAAAATTAATATGGCAAATTATGTTTTCCAGGTCAATCACAGCCTGTCCTCGTTTAAATATTTCGACAAAAAAACAGAAGTGGCAAATTACTTACACTTGTATCAGCATTGGCTTTAATTCGTCATCAGCACCATTAATTAATCAGATGCCAGGAACGATGATGGGAACAGCTGGACAAATGAGTCCAATTATAGTACCTGGAACAACTGGACAAATGGGTCAGATGAGACCACCTGGAACAGCAGGACAAATGGGTCAGATTCCACCTGGAACAGCTGGACAAATGGGTCAGATGATGCTAACTGTAACAGCAGGACAAATGGGTCCAATGACACCACCTGGAACAGCAGCACAAATGAGACCGATAATGACACCCGGAACAGTTGGACAAATGGGCCCAATGGTGGTACCCGGAACAGCTGGACAAATGGGTCAGATGATGTCCCCTGTAACAGCTGGACAAATGAGTCAGATGATGCCACCTGCAACAGCAGGACAAATGGGGCCGATGATGCCACCTGGAACTATTGGACAAATGCCAGGTAATCTGGTGGGACAAGTGAGGCCAACTGCAGCAGTTGCACAAATGCCAGCTAATCAAATGGGACAAATTATGCCACTTGGAACAGCCGGGCAAATGCCATCTAACCAAGTGGGACAAACGAGGCCAATAGGAACTGGTCAGCTAATGCCAGCCAGTCAAATGGGACAAATGAGGCCACCTGGAACAGCAGGACAGATTTCTCCTTTATAAATGCTACCATTTTTTAAACCGAAACAGTGCGACATATTAAGTTCAAAGTGTATTGATAGAAATGAAATACTCTTCCATATTGTTATTTAAATTGAATATAAATTCAAAACGCATTCATACATATTCTGTAATATTGCGGATTTATGCACTAATATTTTTTTTAATTATAAAGACATTGTCATTCATAAATAAAAGAGTATTTTCAATTCTAATGTCACGTTTTGCGACCTCAGCATAATTAATTTATTTATAATCAATATTCTTTATTTTGTAACTGAATCTTTCATTATAATCTAACAAAAATTGTCACTATGATCATTTTAATCTACCTGGCAACTAGTAATATAGTTAAAAATTTGTCTAACGCGTTAGTAACTTTAAACAATTGTTGGATAAATTTCCAAATAGTAGTTATTTGAATTTAATGAAAAAAACCATGAAAACTCCATAAAATAATGGTTTTTTGCGATTATCTTTATTATTTTTATCTCCGCTAATATGCAAAATTTTGAAAAATGTTTCAAACGAAAGTTGTAGATCTCAACGAAATACACATTTTTTGTTGGAAACTTTTTTTCTCTGTCAATGATAGTTTCCGAGAAAATCAATGATACAAAGATTACAATCGTATGTCGATTCATTTTGGTTTGGTACCTATACTTACGCTTTTCATCCTTTACCATTCTTTAACCATCCCATTTGCCATCTCCTTCTACCATTCCCTTTCTCATTCCCTTTGTCATCTCTCTTTCCCATTCCCTTTACCACTCCCTTTGCTATTTCTCATTGCTTCATAAACGCAACATCTAACGGCTACAATCAGTGAGTACAGTACGGCGGAAAACACAGAATTATTACGCCATTTTTCTTTGCTAAATCAATCACATCTATACTCTTCACATGAGAAGACACATGCCCAATTAGAAGTAAAAGTACATGTCTTTCCTTACTGCATCCAGTATACTTTATAAGCTTCGTAAGCCATCTAGTAAAAATTTCTCAATCTATCTATTCACTACCTCGAAATTCTACCCAAGCTTTATCTGCTTTGCTTTCTACAAATTCTGAATTTTTGGACTTTAGAGGGAAAATTAGCATAAGGGGCATGTATTCTCCATTCGCAGAACAGCATATTTCTGCTGTAACCAATGATCCTCGTTCGGCAGAGCTCAGAAATTCTGCTTGTCGCTATCGACTTGTGTGATGGCGCCACTCGCCTTCGGCTCGTGACGCCAACCTCACACTCGTCCGATAATTGCCTCCTTTCGCGTCTTGTAAAGTAAATAGCTATTAAATGGATTTTTTTTTCAAAACAATGTTTTTTCGGACTTACCACACGATTTCTTCAGAACCAGTGAGTTGATCCTTCTGAAAATTTAACCAAATATTCTACACATAAGTTCTAAAAAATGACCTATTTGTTACATACCAGCCTCATCGAAACACTTTTTCTTTTCTGATTTTAAGAGATCTCGAATAATAAACTCAAATAATAAATTGCATTTTAAACAGATTAATAACACAAAAGTATTTCTTTGATGCAATTGGTTAGTGTAACCCGAGCCGTCAAAGAGACGCCTCGCAATTGCTCATTTAGCGCTATATACGAAATGCTATGTAAAGTCTCGAAGAATGAATCATGTTTTCATTCGACTAATACTTCAGGAATTAAAATTTTAAACTAATGTCCAAATGATTATAACTAACAACTACCATCAAGTCTTAGAGTAATATTTATAATCATTTCGGACATTATAAAATTATAAAATAAGATAATGAACGCACTTCATAATAAAAGAGACTTCTGAATAATTAAAGTCTTTATAATATTATAAGAATGAGTGCGAAGGAAGGGAATAGAAGAAATAGAAGAAGAATGAGAAAGAAGGTAACAAGCACTCGCAGACGTGCATGGGGTGCGCATGGATAAACGATGCTCGCGCTAGCGATCCACTTACATCAGCATAGGCACCAAGCTACCGCGTACACTAAAATATAGCCGCGCATCCGTGTACTCGTATATGCATTTTTGATCTCTCCCGTTCACACCATTCTCTATTATTCTTTAAGCAACTCATCCTACCCTTATAAGCGCTCACTCCCATTTTTTTTCAAAATTTCGACTCTGAATAACTCTTAAACTAACAATCCGATTTTCATGATATTCAAACAACATTCAAATGAATGAATTCCACCCCTGATGACAAGGTTATACGTAATAATTTCCAAAATTTTTGAATGAAAAGTAGAACCTGTAATTAACTTGGAAATTGAAATAATTCCAAAGACAATAAAATTTCAAATGCATCAAGATCAAATATCTTAGTGGAGTTCATCATTCCGCAAACCAATATTCGATCTCATAATGAGCACGAGTCAAATAACTTCTATGCACGTGCATTTTTGCAGTCAAAGCGGATTCCACAGAAGACAAAGAGTTCACAATTCTCTCCCCCAAATCATGCCATATCAACTGACTAATGAGAAACTTCCACATGACTAAATTTCCCACCTAATCAGTCGGCGATGCATCTACAAAATACACGGATTCGAAGTCTTTGATCGCCAGTCAACTAGTTCGTCGTTCTTCTTGTAACATCAAGAAGTTTTCGTCTTTAAACTCGCCCGTCCGGTCGGTAGTTCGGTTGGTCGTGTGTAGCCTCGCAAAAGGTATTGCTGAAAATTGATATCAATCCTTGTTCAGGATTTGACCGTAGTGAGGAGAGGGGTATAGAACGAAGTCAGAGAGGGTGAGAAAGGAAAATAGGGGGAGGGGGTAGGAAGTATCTTTTGAGTAAAGACTCACCATTTTTAGTAGTAATTGAGAATTGTTTATTCGACAGCAAGCTTAAACAAATATAGACGCCAGAGGTTTGCGTCGCTTAAAAAGAAACTACGTGCGTAAGCTAAGTTTGCATGGAAAGCTTTGGACTGGTGGGAGACAGGTGTCCCAAGGATCATGAAGAGTATAAAGGTTGAGCGGTGAGGGGAATAACGACGTGCCACTAGACGAGAGAGGAGGGGTGCCGGGACTAATTGGTATTCCACTAGCCCGGTCTTCCAGCGTTGCCGAGCGGTATTCCGACTCGGGTGTTGCGCCTAATGGTATTCCACTAGGCCGACTTACAGCGTTGCCGAGCGGTATTATTATATACTCGGGTGATGCACCTAGTGGTATTCCACTAGCTCAGCTTGTTCACAGGGCGGTATTCCGACCCCAAACAATCTGACGATTTCTCATTGTGCAGGCCCTTTTATACTCTAGGGGTCCAAAGGGTTTGCGTGGAGAGGGAAGAACCCTTTTGGTGGGAGATGCGTAGAAAACGCTTTCACGGTATCCGCGTTTCTCTGAGTTCCCAGGAGATGCGTCGAGAACGCTTTCACGTTTTCCGCGCTTCTCCGAGTCCCCATCACGCGGTAGTCGCCGTGTTAGTAGAAATGGTCTTCGCCGCGCTGTCTGAGTATTTTGTGGCGAAGATTATTTCTACTTGTTCCTAAATTAATTCTATTTTAACTTAACTCTAATTTTTATTTAAATTTAATTCCGAGAGAGCAATGTCGTTGGGGATTTTTGCTCCTGGGCGTATATCAAAATAAATATATCTTTTTCGAAAATTCGGAAAAGGGGCCGAACGATGACAAACAACCTTGCTCTCTTTTCTAAATTGTGATCTTGATCGTTCAACGCGAAGTTAAATCCTATTTTTAAATAAAATAGTAATTTGATGTCGCTCTAAAATTCTAAAACTTCAATAAATTTACATTTAAATTAAAATCTCTTCAATTTATTTAAATTCTCTTTCCAATTCAGAACCCATTAATTCAGGATAAAACCCTCGGATGAGGGTAGATATTTCACTTACTCATATACCAAGGAATCAGAAATATCTTTTTTTGCATTCCCTTAAATTTTTTAAAATTTCATAACTGTGAGACAGAGACATGCTTTATTAAATTCTTAATAAATATTCGGTTCGTTACATATTATCGTGTTATTTTTTTGACTTTTACTATATTTTTTATTTACAAAAAACAGCGAACAAAAAACACTTTTTTCAATTTTTTTGACTTTTGTTAAATAAAATTGACAAAATTAGTCACAAATTAATAAATTAATCACAAATTAATCCGGAGCTCATTTTGTAGCTACTGTCATACCGAATCTAAAAACCTTTGGGTTTCTTGTTTCCGATAAGCCGTTGTCGACATATCGTGTCGAAGCCGACCTGCCTCCAAATTATGGCGTTACGTTCAACTGCGGATTTCGAAAAAAAAATTTAAGAAATGAATAAAAAAAATTTTTTTGTTTTAAGACTATTTATGAAGTGGTGTGTTTGAATGAAGCGCACTTCTTTTTATATTAAAATGATTGTGAATGAGTTACACAAGTAGCAAAGCCAATCAATAGCTATAATTTGAGCGGAATAGTGGGAAGCGAAGAGAGGCTCGGTGACAAGTGAGCTGGTGTAATTTCGAAAGTTAATATTCTAATTATTGCTTGCTAGACCATTGAGCATCTTAGGCGCCACTCTCTCGAGCTCAGAGGAATTCTGGGAGGTACCCCCATAACATTGTTCCTTAACGGGAACAATGAAGTGTGTGTACACATTTGTGCTGAGAAACAAGTTTAATATCGAAGGAATTTTGGGGCGACGAATAATTTGATTAGTCCTCTGGGAAAGAATTCAATGAGGTTCCTTTTAACTATTGGTATTGACAACGATGTCGCCATGAAGAAGGAGTTACGTGGTTTCAAAGCAGCTAGGATTAGCGTCAAGAATGCTGGTAGATCTCTAACGGAAAAATAAAGTCTATGTAATGAAAAAGGCGATTTAAGGCGATGATGACCTCAAACAGACTGTAAGGCAATGACACAAAACAACTCAAAAAATTAGCTTGAAGCTTCTGAGTAAAGACATCATGTTTCCAGTTAAATACTTAGGTAAGGTAAATTCCTGCCTTGGAATGGAGATTAGTTAGAAAGAACGATTTATTGGTATGTTGCAAGGTGGACACGTTGAAAACATTCTCAAGATTTAGAATGCAGAATTCAAAAACTGCTATATGTTTTAGAATCAGAAGTTTTAGGATCATCGAAGCTGACGATATCTCAACTAATGAAATCTAAGTATATCTTTTCAGAGAGTTGATTGGAAGCCTGATGTATCTATAAGCTGTTATTTGGCACGCTTAGTAAATTCTGACTAGAAGCATGCACTCAAGATAGAAGGTTCATCTGCACGGGATTCGTTTGCGTTCACGCAAACGGAGCAATCATGAAA